>CAUYON010024006.1:0-28043 GCA_963573935.1 Arctocebus calabarensis | reverse complement strand
AGCTGAGTGGCAGTATAAAATCACAGAAAGAAGGAATTCAACTCAATAGCAAGAAAGAAGCCTGACTGAAAAAAACGGAAGCTTGGTGCAGTAACAAGTGCCTATGTTCCAGCTACTTGGGAGGCTGACATGGGAGGGTCTCTTGAACCTGGAGTTCAACACCAGGCTAGACAATGCAGCAAGACCCTATCTCTTAAAATAATAGTAGTAATAATAATAATAGTAAAAAGTGGGAAAAGAACATGAGTAGATATTTCTTTTTTTTTTTTTTAGAGACAGAGTCTCACTTTGTCACCCTCGGTCGAGTGCCATGGTGTCACAGCGCACAGCAACCTCCAGCTCTTGGGTTTAGGTGATTCTCTTGCCTCAGTCTCCCGAGTAGCTGGGACTATAGGTGCCCACTACAACATCTGGCTATTTTTTTGTTGCAGTTTGGCCAGGGCAGGGTTCGAACCTGCCACTCTCAGTATATGGGGCCAGTGCCCTACTCACTGAACCACAGGTGCTGCCCATGAGTAGATATTTCTTTTTCTTTTCTTTCTTTTTTTTTTTTTTGAGACAGAGTCTCAAGCTGTCACCCTGGATAGAGTGCTGTGGCATCACAGCTCACAGCAACCTCCAATTCCTGGGCTCAAGCGAGTCTCCTGCCTCTGCCTCCCAAGTAGCTGGGACTACAGGTGCCCGCCACAACGCCCGGCCTTTTTTTGGTTGCAGCCATCATTGTTGTTTGGCGGGCCTGGGCTGGATTCGAACCCGCCAGCTCAGGTGTACGCGGCTGGCGCCTTAGCCCGTTGAGCCACAGGCGCCGAGCCAAGATATTTCTTAAAAGAAGACATACAAATGGACAACAAGTGTATGAAAAAAAGTTTGACATCACTAATCATCAGAGAAATGCAAATTAAAACCTCAATAGGCTATCACCTCATACCTGTTAGAATGGCTATTACCAAGAAGATGGAAAACAACAAGTATTGGCAAGGGGGAAGAGAAAAGAGAACTCTTTTGTATTGCTGGTGAGAATGTAAATTAGTACATACATTTGGAAAACACCATGGAGGCTCCTCAAAAAACTAAAAATAGAGATACCATATGATCCAGCAATCCCACTACTGGGTATGTATCCAAAGGATTCGAAATAAGTGTTTTGAAGACATAGCTGTACTTCCATGTACTGCAGTGCTATTCACAATAGCTAAGATAGGGAACCAATCTAAATGAATGAATAGGTAAGGAAAATATGGTCTGTATACAAAATGGAACACTATTCAGCCTTAAAAAAAAGAAGGTGATCCTGTCATTTGTGACAACATAGATAAACATTATGCTAAGTGAAATAAATCAGGCATAAGAGGACAAATACTGCATGATTGACTGTATACATAGACTCTTAAAAAGTCAAACACATATGTAGTAGAAGTGGAGAGAAGTAGAATGATGGTTAGCAGCAGCTGGGGTGGGGTACAGTGTGTGCACAGGGAGACATGGTTAAGTAAGAAGAGTAAGTTTCTGAAATTTATTGCAGAACATAATGGCTATGGTTAATAATAATGTAATGTATATTTCAAAATTGCTGAGAGTAAATTTTAAATGTTTGCACTACCAAAAAAATGTGAAGTGGTGAATATGCTAATTAGCTTGATTTAATCATTCCATAATATATCCATATATCAAAACATCACATATACTGCTTGCTGGGCAAGGTGGCTCACGCCTGTAATCCCAGCTTCTCAGGAGGCTGAGGTGGGAGGATCACTTGAGCACAGGTGTTTGGGGTTGCAGAGAGTTGTGATCATACCACTGCACTCCAGCTTCGGTGACAGACCCCATCTCTTAAAAAATTAAACAGAAAGGCTCGGCACCTGTGGCTCAATGGGCTAAGGCGCCAGCTACGTATACCTAAGCTGGTGGGTTTGAATTCAGCCCAGGCCCGCCAAACAACAATGATGGCTGCAACCAAAAAATGGCTGGGCGTTGTGGCGGGTGCCTGTAGTCCCAAATACTTGGGAGGCAGAGGCAAGAGACTTGCTTGAGCCCAGGAATTGGAGGTTGCTATGAGCAATGATGCCACAGCACTCTACCCAGGGCGGCAGCTTGAGGCTCTGTCTCAAAAAAAAAAAAAAAAAAGAATTAAACAAAAAAATAACATTGTACCCCATAAATATATACAATTATTATTTGTCAATTAAAAGTGAAGGTTTTGTTTGTTTTTAAACAGAGCCTCAAGCTGTCATCCTGGGTACAGTGTTGTGGCATCACAGCTCACAGCAACCTCCAACTCCTGGGCTCGAGCGATTTTCCTGCCTCTGCCTCTCAAGTAGCTGGGACTACAGGCGCCCGCCAAAATACCTGGCTATTTTATGGTTGCAGCCATCATTGTTGTTTGGCGGGCCCAGGCTGGATTCAAACCCGCCAGCTCAGGTGTATGTGGCTGGCGCCTTAGTCGCTTGAGCCACAGGCGCTGAGCCTAAAAGTGAAGTGTTTTTTTTGTTTTGTTTTGTTTTGTTTTTGAGACAGAGCCTCAAACTGTCACCCTGGATAGAGTGTCGTGGCATCACAGCTCACAGCAACCTCCAATTCCTGGGCTCAAGCGAGTCACCTGCCTCCGCCTCCCAAGTAGCTGGGACTACAGGCGCCCCCCCCAACGCCCAGCCATTTTTTGGTTGCAGCCATCATTGTTGTTTGGCGGGCCCCGGGCTGGATTCGAACCTACCAGCTCAGGTGTATGTGGCTGGCACCTTAGCCACTTGAGGCACAGATGCCGAGCCTAAAAGTGAAGTTTTAAAGATTAAAAATAAAACTACAGCAAGAACACGAGTTCTGATGCCAGCCTCCTGAATTGACATGCTGGCTCTGTCATTGAGATTCAGGTCCCCATGTGGAGAACATGGATAATAAAGGTCCCTACCTCACAGAGTTGCTGTGAGGACTCAGCACATTGAGAATGTGCATGGGCAGTGTCTAGAACAGTGTCTTGGGATGGAATCAGCAAGTAGAGGAGGGTTTGCTATAATTATGGTTAGGTATTAAGAAGGGAGGGTTAACCCTGCCCCCATTTTACAAGAGGCTCAGAGAGGTTGAGTCTTGCCCAAGGTCACTCAGCCAGGGAACAAACTAAATCAGATTAGAACTCCACTCTTTGGCCTCCCAAGTTTGGGCTCCTTCACTTGCCTGTATCCCAGGACTGATTCCCCTGGTGCTTGTTCTGGCATACCCAGGCCCTGTCACCTTGGCCTTCCTGCCTCCACCCTCTCTTCCTCCTGCACTCCTCCCAACATCTCCCACCTTTGAGTACCCACATGCACCCCCTACCGGTGACTTTATCTCGTGGGCCACCCCTGGCTCAGCCGACCCGCTGCTGCTGGTCCGGCGGGAAGGGGGGCCCAGTGCCTCGCCCAGGCCAGTGCTAGAGCTCTTGGGTAGTGACATGGGAGTGGCAGCCGTGTGGATGATGAGAGGTGGTAGCAGGCTCTTCCGAAGCTCCGGGTGCTCTCCCAGGGACACCACTGCAGGGGAGGGAGGAAGAGACACTGAGTCCCCTTAGGGCTGGCCTGGGGCTGGGGTCTGTACTTCCAGAATGGGTACTCACAGGCCAAGCGTTTCTTTCTGTCCCCATTGCCATCCAGGCTGGGCGAGAAGAAATCGGGCTCTGACTCGGACTTGGTGGCATCTCCCTAGGATCAAGGAGCAGTGGGCCATTAGGGACCTGGCCGGGCAAGGGTAGTTAGGAGGGACTGGGTCTCCCTCTCCTCACGCACACACACTACATAGAGGCCACAGGGACCAGCAACCACGGCACGAGACATGCACTGGCACAGGCCAGACGCCCCCAGGCTGGGGGCTCAAGGTGTCCCAGGGCTCCAGTGCCTCTGCCTCCCACCAGCCACCCCTCAGAACCAAGGCCACGGCTAACCCAAGCCCATGGCATAGCCAGCCTGGCTAGACACCTCCAAGGCTGGCTGGGGAGAGGAGGGATAGCTGGGTGGGCAGGTGGCACAGGTTGGAGGGGGCTGGGGACCCAAGTGAGGTGGTCACTAGAGTTTCAATTCCAAAAGTCCACCTGAGGCCCCTGCCTTCTCTTCACAGCTCCCCTCCTGAGCCTCATACCTGAGGACCCTGGAAGGAAATTGAAAGACCCCAGACAGAGCAGCTCAGCCTAAGGATGCCACATGAGTCCCTCCGCTTTTCCCTTCCACCTTCCCCAAGTCCCAGGACCTTCCCTGGTCTCATTTTTACCTCTTTCCCTGTCTCTGGGACAGTTTTTTTTCTTCCTTTTTAGCAGGTCAGTAGGTTCCCCAGTAATTACATACTTCTCCTTAAGAAGTTATTAAAAAATACTTGATTGCTACTTTTGATAAGGACATAAATATTGGGTAATTGGCATCTCAGGGGATCATTTCCATTAACTCAGTTTACATCCCTAACGAGGCCTTTAATTATCAAGTGGGATCTCCAGGGGGCTGCTCGGGATGCACAGCACCATGGGGTCCCACAGGAATCCTGGCTTTGCCCTGAATTCTGATGCCAGCACAGGGAACAGCACATCAGGGGCTCAGCATTGGGCCCAGAGGAGGGACATGCCCTGAGATAGCTGGCTGGACCTAGCTGGATGAGCGAGGGGCCAGAGACTCAGAGGTGGGTTTAAAATATTGGTACATTTTTCCCAGAGCCACAACTCAACCCCACATCCTCCAAGGAAGGATGTGTCCTGAGCTGAGGCAGCTTGTGAGGTCTCCAATAATGGCCCAGGACAAAGGGTGAAGGGGTGAGAGGTAGGGGGACATCTATAGCCACAGGTATTGACTTCAGTGGCCGTTCATCTGGGACTCTTCTGGGACCTCAGCACAGGCACGCACACACGGGGTGCCCCATACACGTGCACACAGAGGATTCTAAGCCCCTTCCTTCTCTGGTCCATCAACCAGTCTGGCAGGGACAGGAATTGAGCCCTTTTTGGGTAGATGGGAGCAGAGGCAAGGAGGGTCCTCCCTTCCATGTCCTCAAGGGGGAAGGGACTTAAAATCGAAGCAAACCTCACAACACCAACGACCACCACGGCTATCACAGGTTGCACAGCAGCGGAGCGTGGACATGAGCACAGAGACACGGAGGTAGAGTGGAGGGGCACAGGGCACGGGGGGCATGCCGACTCATGATCGCGTACCTACCCCCTGGGAGTCGACAGGCAGCTGAATACAGCTTAACTGTCCACTCGCATCTTCCCGTTTGCTGATTTCCTACAGGGAAAGGGGGAGGCAGGGGAGGACCACTGGTCACAGGCACTCAGGCCTTCAAGTATCAGCAAGAGGATGAAGGAAAGGAGGGGTACAAACCCCACAGCAGGAGGGGAAACAAGAGACATGGGGAAGGGAAGGGGAGGGGGGGATAGAACTACTGCCTTCCAGAATTCAACTGCAGGCCCTCAGGCCAGAATGAATCTGAAGGGGGGGGAAGAAGGGAGGCAGAGGCCATGAAGATGGGGACAGGGGCAGAAAACAATTGAGCCCCCCAGTAGTCCTAATAATAACAGCCACCATTCATGGAGGGTCTGCCCAGCATCTGCAAACTGCTCCGTGAATGCAAGCTCTCTTCCTTGCAAGGTAGGAAGTAGGTGCCCCTAGCACCACCTTACACGGAGACATCTGGGGTTTGAAGAAGTGATGAAAACTGCCCCAAATCAAACAGATTAAGAGGTGGATCTGGGCCTCGAAGCTAAGCAGCTGGGCATCCAGCTCACCTCTCGCTGACTCCAAGGGAGCAGGGTTGGGATTTGGGGGGACGGAGGAAGAAGGAGTGGATGAAAGTCAGAGTCAACAGGAGCAAAAACAGACCTTGTAACTTCTCATGCTCTCAGCTTACGTCCCACCAAATCAGAATAGGCCCAGCTGTTCCATTTGGGATGGGATGTGACAAGGAACACTGAGATGGTGGCTATGATGTTGTTTAGGATCAATTAACGGCCTCACACAGGGCCTGCTGCTTGTTCATTTAATTAAGTGTGTGGATGATAAATATACAGGGATTGAGGGCACAGCCCCCTGCAAGTCAGGGTGTCAGCAGCCAAGCAGTCTCTGTCTCCTGGACTACCCCCTCCCACCTCTTGCAGGATGGCAAAGCCAGCAGGGGGTGAGCCTGAGGCGGCTGGTAAAGCCCACCAAAATGGAGCAGCCACTTCCTCTGCTGAGGGGGGGTCATCTTATTTGGCAAAAAAGAAAAAAATCCCAGGACATCACAACAGCAAAACCAGCCCCCCTCACCTGCCAGACTGTGAAGCCCCCTAACCCACACAGGAGCAGGCAGGTACTTCTGGAAGTTTCCACGTCATTGGTATGTATTGAAAGACACCCCCCAACCCATGCCCATTACATGCAGACCCCTGGCTCCCAAGGGCACGTCAGGGAGGGAGGTTGATCTTAAAATCCTTTCTCCATCACATCCCAGGCGTGAAGCATCATAGTCCCAAATGCCAGCTTCCTGACTAAGACCCTCCCCGCAAAGGCACTTATACTCCTGAGGGTTGAGGTGGGTGTGGCCGCCAGGCTCTGGCTGACCCATCATGCTAGGGCAGCTCCAGGCCCCCAGCAGGGACAGAGCGACCTGCTGGCCGGAGGGCCAGGCTGCCCCTGTGCCTACACGCAGACTTCGTTGCTGCCTAGCAACCAGGCCAGCTCAGCCGCACTCGATTTATTTAATAACAAGGTGTTTGCTGAAAGGGCCGAGTGGCAGGGTGGGGGCTGTCTGTGCCGGGCACCTCAAGACTGCCTTGGCGGCTGAGTGGCCGTAGAGGGAGAGGGACAGGCGCGAGGAGTTTTCCACTCCCCTCTACAGAGTTCCATGGGAATTTTTCAGAGGAGCTGCCTTTGGAAGGGGCTAAAGGGCTCCCTCCTCACTCAGTTCTTCCTCCCACAGGCCCCGAGTAGTGGCCGAGCAAGTCCACGGAGACCCTGGCTCTTGGGGGAACACTGTGGTACTCCTTAACTCTTCAAGCCCCAGGGAACACCCAAATAAGTATCCCATTCCAGGGAGCCGACCTCCCTCCCTCTCTGCAAGAGGCCCAGCCATCACCAAAGCTGCCCTGGCTATCACCCAGCGGGGAGGTAATGTGGTAATGGATAACTACGGAATTAAGAGGGACACGGGGAGAAAGGCTGGTGTGGGACAACACACTCCACCCCACGGACCCAGCTGGCCCATGGGGAACAGCTTTCCCTTGCAAGGCTGAGAAAGAGTCGGAAAATAGAATTTTATTTTTCCACCGTGTCCCAGGTATTTATAGACCAAGCCGCAGCGGGAGTTTCCATCCGGGTCACCCAGAGAGAACTGGACCAAGAGCTTCTCCAGGCCCAACCTGGAGCATTTCTAGGTTGGGTCAAACCATCCTGTTTGAGGCACCAGGATGCTAGGGTGGGCCTGGATGCTTTTTGGGGGGGAAGAGAGGCTGAGCTGCCTGAGGGGAGGGAGTGCAGCTCTTCAGGCGGAGGCTGTGTCCTGGCACGACAAGGGCAGGATCGATGTAAATCAATATTAATTGATGACGCTGCCTGTGACAGAGGTGATGGAGCCTGGGCTGGAAATAGGACGCTCATCTCTGCTAAGCCCACAGCTAATTGGGCTCATTTCTCAATCTGGGCAGCTCAGCCCTCCCTAGGACCTAGTGGCATCTTGATCCACTCAGCCGGAGCTCAGCTGACTTGCACACAAGCTTCCTACACCCCTCAGCTCAGATGGGGCCTCTCGGGATGTCCCATAGAATGTCTGTGCTCAGGAGTCCAGCTGTGCTACGGGCCCAGCATTTACCTTGTCTGGCTCTTTGGGGAAAGGTCCAGCCACCTCTGAAGGGGAAGTCCCTCCGCAGCTAAACTTTCACCCAGGGACCCCAGACAACCATCCTGTATTCCACGTGATGAGAGACGTGGACTGAGGGACTTCCCAGGCCTCAGAGGGAAGAGGAGGCTTGACCCAGACAGCCAACCCCTCACAGGCATGGACAGGGCGGGTGGTCAGGGCAGGGGGTTACCTCTGCCTGGAAGCCCTCCACCAGAATGGCGACGAGCAGGTTGAAGAGCACATAGTTGCCAAAGGTCATGAGGGCAATGAAGTAGAGAGCTGCCCAGGATGACGTGGAGGCCATGCCGTTATAGAGGACCTTGTTCCAGTCCTCCTGCGTCAGGATCTGCAGGCAGAGGGCAGAAGTCAGGCCCCAGCCCCCTGGCCTGACCCGACCACCCTGCCCACCCTGCCCTGCTCCTCTTGCACCTGAAAGACGGTGACAATGGCCCAGAGCAGGGAGTCGAAGTTCTTCCGGTCTGGCAGCGTGTCCCCATCCCGTTCGGATGCAAACTTGCAGCCAAAGAGATGCATGCCCAGGATGCTGAGGGCACAGGGAGCCACAGATGGAGTCAGAGCCCAGCGCTCCCTGCCCCTCAGGCCCTTCTGCCCCAACCTGGCTGGCATGGCGCTGAGCTGCCCTCACCTGAAGATGAAGATGAAGAGCATGAGCAGCATGCAGAAGGTGGCCACATTGTCCATGGTCTTCATGAGCACCACGAGCTGCCGCTGCAGCGCCGGCAGGAAGCGCACCAGCTTCAGCACGCGCATCAGGCGGAAGGTCCGCAGCACCGACAGGCCACCCCCCTGCTGGCCTACAATCTCCCACACGCTGCAAGGGGAGGGGGACAGGAAGCCTGAGCCCACCACCCTTTCACCCTTTCTCGCCCCTCCCTTTGGAAGGACTTAGCAGCACCCAAGGGCCTGGACTGGTAGGCACAGTGCAAGAAAATGGAACACAGATGTGCCCCTGAGACCCAGAGCCACAAAACAGGGGCTTCTGAGACAGTGAGAATCTGGGTGACAGCCCCAGCCCCCTCTCCTCTCCTTTCCTGGCCAGAGATCACACCCTGGCAACAGACAACCCCTTCCCTAAACCAGGCCAGCGCAACAGCATCAAGTTATGGAATATTTGCTTTGTTCTCTTCTAATGAAATCTAAAGCCAATTCCAAAAGCAATAAAGCTGTGCTCCTGGCCCCAGGCCTGGGGGGACAGAGCACTTTCCCAAGGTCTTGGAAACCCTAAAGCAAGTTGCTGGCATCTGAGATGGTTTCCAAGCACTTTGCAAGAAGGGACAGCTGACTGGGCTTCACACCTACCCTGATTCCTCTCCAAAGTCAATCCCCCAACCCTCACCCACACCAAGGCCTGGGTGGGGTTGAGGATAAGAGATGGGGGTAAGGAAAGGAGACTAAGGAGGGGCTGGGCAAGAAAGATGGGTGCCATGTTCCATGTGTCAAGGTGGGGCCAAGGGAGAGAGAGAGGGCCATGGGGGCACAGAGCCCTCCAACTAGGGGAGTGGGAGGTCCTGCGGGTCCATGGGGCCCAACTCCTTCCACCCCAGAGGAACAAGTGGCATGGCCCTGGCCAGAAGCAACCCCTGCTCACATTCTTCAAGCGAGAAGCAGTGAGGGGCAATAATACCTGATGAC
Source organism: Arctocebus calabarensis (assembly GCA_963573935.1). Taxonomy (NCBI): domain Eukaryota; kingdom Metazoa; phylum Chordata; class Mammalia; order Primates; family Lorisidae; genus Arctocebus; species Arctocebus calabarensis. The sequence goes on along the minus strand of CAUYON010024006.1, from coordinate 18,566 downwards.
CACAATGACACCATCAAAGATATTGTAGGGATTCTTGATGTAGCCAAAGGGACCATACACGAGCAGCTTCAGCAGCATCTCCAGGGCAAAGAGGCTGGTAAAGACGATGTTGCTGATTTCCAGGGCGTTGGTCAGCTCCTCGGGCTGGAGGGCAGGGTGGGGTGTGAAGCAACCATGTGTCTGAGACCTTTGTCCCAGTCCTCCGAATGTGGGGTGCCAGGGAGAGGGGGAGCAGGATAGCAAGCTTAGGGGGATGAGTAATGGGTGCTCAGGCTCACAGGTACCAAAGGATCCAGAAGGAGATGTACCCAGGAGCAGCTGCCCATGTGAAACCCACAGGCCTCATTCGACCCCCCGTCCTAGATCTCAGATCCAGCGGCACAGGCCTACTGGGGAGCCTCTGCTATGAGTTCTGTGCTGCCTCCTCCTGGGAGCTGCAAGGCCCATCCTGGTCTGAGCTGCCAGGCTGGCTTGACACACCCAGGCTAGTGACAGAATGATGCTGGCCAATGTCAGAGGGCAGTAGCCAAGGGCTCACATGTACACCCAGTCACACTGCCACATACAATGTCACACGTGTTCCACAGTTATTCTGTGGGCTTGGCAGCCTTCTCTTGGACAACTGCTGGCTATGCCTGTTTCCTTCCAGACACACACACGTACTCTCAGTTACACACACACACACACACACACACACACTGAAGAAAGACTTCCCAGGAAGAGTTGTCACAGATGAAGAGGCACCTAAAGCCTCAGCCTGAAACCAGGACACCTGAATTACCTATCACTCACTTCATGACCTTCAGCAAGGTTCTCTGTTCAAATGTAATGCACTGGAAGTCATTTTTTTTATGTTTCTATCCAAAGTCTGAGATTGGGACCAAGGATGCATTCTAGAGAGGTCTTCAGAAGAACTAATGTCAAACCCTATCTCATCTGCCATTCCAGCTCACTAGTCACCTCATCTCGATATGAAGTACTTCCTGTATGCCTAGCAGTCACCAGGCACTAGAGGAGCTGCAAAAACACGCCAGCCACACTCTCTGCCTCCCAGGAGCTCAGCATCTAGCTGGAAACAAGTTGTACACACAAAACAGCTGAATAACCACAAGAGGCCCTAGATGCTTCAGTGCCAAAATAAATTATCCAGGCAGTAAATCCGGGAGTTTGGGAGAGAGAAGGTGAGGGGTGAACACAGAAGGAAAGGATTAGTCAAGAGGCAGCACTTGAAATGAATGCCAAAGGGTTTGTGGGGTCTCCCTAGGTGGGGGGAGCAAACCAAGACTGGTTCTGATGGGGGGAGAAAGCAGGAGTGTGGGTGGAGGGTTGGAGACACAGGGAGAGATATTGGTGACAAAAGTCTGAACAAATTCCATAGTAAGTACAGAAAGAGTTTGAATTAATGAAATAAGCAGCTGGGCGTGATGACTAACACCTATAATCCCAGCCCTTTGGGAGGCTAAGGCAGGAGGATCAAGAGTCACCTGGGCAATAGTCAGACCTTATATCTACAAAGTATATAAAAAAAAAATTAGCTAGGCATGTCTAGAGTCCTAGATATTCGGGAGGAGGAGGCAGGAGGATCACTTGAGCCTGGGAGTTTGAGGTTACAGTGAACTCTGAAGATGCCACTGCACTCCAGCCTGGGCAACATGATGAGATCTTGTTGAAGGGGAGGAGAGAGAAGGGAAGGGAGGAGAGGAGAGGAGAGGACCAAATGGGGCTCTTATTCCATCAGACACCTCCTCCTGTTTACCCAGCTGCCTCATCTGACCAGGTGCCCAGGTAGTTCCCCCAAGCATGGAGCCAGGCCCTGGATATGAGACCAATATGGTAAGGGCCCCAATCTGTGTGGTCAGCCCAGGTGAGAGGTGGGGACACCTGGAGGAAAGGGGCTTCTGACCAGCAGGTGAGGGCATCTGGGGGCCTGAGGGTCATGGCTACTCGGAAGGAGATAAGCTCCTAGCCCGTGCATGGATTTCTTCCAAAGGCAGGCAAGGGGACAGAGAGCCTGCTGTCCAGGCCAGTGTGGCATGGGGCCTGTCACTACAGCAGATCTCACGCAAATCTTGTTTCCACAGACGGCAAGTGGAGGCACTGCCACCTGACCTAATTAATTAGTTGTGCCAAACAGTGGCAGGATTTTTAGGTCCTCCCTGAGAGCACAGTACAGGAGCTGGGGAAGGGGCCATCATCAGTGCAGATAAAACCCGGGGCTCAGATCCCTCCTGGCAACAAGCCTCCCTGTCACTCTGCCACCTGCCCTGTTTCCTAACGTTATGCTGGACATAAGTGATGAGCACAGACCACACAGATGTGAGGTTTCATGTGTTCCCTGGCTCACTATGTGCTCACCCTGTGCCATCCACACAAAAGTCCTGCCACACTACTCTTCTGCGCAAGCATGAGGCCAGAAGACAGTGGCCAATGGCTTCAAACTCACAGAGCAAGAAGAGCCAGGGGTGTGCCAATCCCACGTCCCTCTGACTCCAGTAAACACGAGACAGTCAGGATTCGGACCCATATCATAAGGGCAGCGAGGGGCCCAGTGGATCCCAGCACATGATGGACTGAATACACAACACATCTTCTAACTATGAAAAATTCTATTTCAAATCACAAGTGAAGAAGCGACGTGGAAGCATAGCTGAGGTACACTGCCAATGGGTGCATTTCACAACGTATAGGTGATAGATGAAACCTCAAAAAAGCCACTAAAAATTAAAATTAATAAAATATTCTTCAAGAAGTAGCTAAAAAATTGGCTCGGCATCTGTGGCTCAACGGGCTAAGGCACCAGCCACGTACACCTGAGCCGCGGGTTCGAATCCAGCCCAGGCTGGGCCCTCCAAACAACAATGACGGCTGCAACCAAAAAATGGCCGGGCGTTGTGGCAGACGCCTGTAGTCCCAGCTACTTGGGAGACAGAGGCAGGAGACTCGCTTGAGCCCAGGAGTTGGAGGTTGCTGTGAGCTGTGAAGCCACGGCACTCTACCCAGGGTGACAGTTTGAGGCTCTGTCTCAAAAGAAAAAAAAAAAAAAGGCTCGGCGCCTATGGCTCAACAGGCTAAGGCACTAGCCACATACACCTGAGCTGGCGGGTTCGAATCCAGCCTGGGCCCGCCAAACAACAATGACAGCTGCAACCAAAAAATGGCCGGGCGTTGTGGCAGACGCCTGTAGTCCCAGCTACTTGGGAGGCAGAGGCAGAAGACTCGCTTGAGCCCAGGAATTGGAGGTTGTTGTGAGCTGTGATGCCACGGCACTCTATCCAGGATGACAGCTTGAGGCTCTGTCTCAAAAAAAAAAAAAAAAAAAAGAAGTAGCTAAAAACATAGTAGCTTTTGATATCAAGTATTTATTCAATCAGTGAATCCTAAAAGCACTACTCCTGCGGGTCTTGGAGAGAGGTCGTTCTCATCACTCCCTGAAGCTGCCAACAGAGCCCGCTGAGAAGGATGGTGCAGGGTTCCCCATGAGGCCTGGTCCTCATTGTTGAGGTGGGAGCAAAGCCTGGAGCCCCCACTCATCCTGGTCATGCGGCTTGGGAACTGGGGGAGCAACGGAGCCTGACATTCACCCGCAGCCCTGCCTCTCCCTCCAGACTCCTTGCACGCACTCGGGGCACTGCCTCTCCCTTTCCAGGGCCCTAGTATCCCCCTCCCTGTGATCCATGGAAAAAAAGACTCTCCTCCCTCAGCCAGCCAGATCTATCCAAGTTACTAAATTGAAGGCTGGGAACGGTCTACAAATGCAGGACGAGGACGCAGAGACACAATCTTAGCAACAAGGTTGCCCCAGGGACCAGAGCCATAATTACGGCTGCAAAGGGGAGAGCATGGAGCCAACTTCTGCCACTACCCACCACAGGCATGCACTGGCGGAGCACCTTCCTCCTAGGGCTCCATTCCTCCCTGCTCACAACCAAACAAGAGAGGGATGTGGCCTTCTTAGATAGCCCAGGAAACTGAGGCTCTGAGAGGTCTTTTAACTTGATGGAGGTCACATGCCTCTTTTGGACAGGCACTGAGCCAGGGCCATTTTACTTTCCCCTGTATCTTGGCCTTTGGGACCCTTTCCATGAGGCCACCTTCTCTGCACACCCAGACAGAGCCCACTCAGAGTACACACAAGCCATCAGGAAGGCAACAGCCTCCCCTCGCTGACTGTCGCCAGCTACGGAAGTCCTTTCCCAAATCTAGCATGCACAGGTATCCAGGCCCACTGGAGGCTTCCATGAGTCTCAGCTAGGCAGCCCAAACTTTGCCCACCCAAAGGCCCCAAGTCTCCTGTCTATTCTGATGCTAACTGTAGATTTCCCAACTCTCCTATCTCCTGACCCTTGCCTGCCCTCAGGCTGTCACCTTGTAGCAATCGTGGCCCCAGGTAAGCTGCTCAGCACCAGTACTCTCCCCAACCCACAGCATCTCCATCAATAAGCCCTTCAAATGTCCTTTGTGTTCAGAACACTGGTGATGAGCCTGAATAGAGGACAGTGAACTCCAATACTTTCTTCCTGTGTGACCTTGAGGAAGTACCTTAACCTCTCAGATCCCCAGGGGCCTCTTCTGTTCAACAGGGTAATCACATCTGGAGGTGACACTGTCCAGGCAGAACAAAGGAGTCAAAGCCTGTGAACATCCCCAGCCCAGGGCCAAGCTCCGATGGCCCTGGGGGAACTGATAGTCCTCACAAGGCAGGACACAGTGTCCGCAAGGTTGCAGCTACGCACAACAACCCCATTTTAGTGGGGCTAAAATCCTGGAGCCACAGGAGCTCATCCGAGCTGAGGTCAGTGGGCCAGTGGGGAGGAGGACATGGGAAGAGAATACCCACGAACAGGTATTCTCTTCAGCTGGCGGTGGCGGGGAGGTGAGCACAGGTGCAGAGAAAAGACATGCAGGGCATCCTGGGGACTAAGAATCAAGTGGTCTACCCAGGTCTGAGGGTAGAAAGGGCTCGTGGGATAAGGCTACAAGGTCAGCAGAGCCAGGCTGGACATCTAGGCCTGCTCCCTGACTCAGGCTGCACCTGCTCTGCCATGACACTGCTATGGAGGCCCTGAGGCCGGCAGGAGGTAGAGGTGTGCAAAGTGGTATATTAAGAAGATTAATCTGGCTGCAGTGGGTGGCAGCATGCGGACGGCTTAGAGGGGAGAGACCGAGACCAATTAGGATACTGCAGTGGCCCAGGCAGGAGGCCTGAGAGCCGGTTCCAGCAGACAGTGATGTGCCTCTCACAGGGAAGCCGAGAGGGGGTGGATAAGCAGGGCGACAGCTGAGCACAGGCTTGTACAAGTACCCTCTGCTCTGTCCAAGCCTACCCCAGACCCCATCTCTTCAGCTCTCTCTCTCTTTTGCTCTGCGGACCCTAAAACCTCTTGATTGGACTCTGGCTCAACTCACCTCTGCTTTCAAGAGTCCTGCCCGCTGCTCCCTTCCATGCCCAGGAGAGGGGGCCCAGTTAGGCTACAGTGATGGTATGAGGGTCAGTGGGTCCATGGGAAGTGTGGGAAGTCAGGGAATACCTGGGTGGTGGGAGATTTCCTGGAAATCCTACAGGCCTCATCATGTAGATCCTGAATCCCCCAGAAGTTCTCCAGCCTGGACCTTCACCTCTCTGGACACACCCACCCCTTCTGGCACCCCATGTTCACTGGGCCCAAGTTAGGTGTCATTGTAACCCCAGCTCCTAACCAGGGCAATGTCAAGGAGAGGTTTCTTCCCTTTCCCATGATCTCCCCCAGCCCCTGGAAGCCCCCACAAGTAAACATATAAGATAACTGGGCACACAGCACCCACAGTGCTCACTCAGCTTCAAGACGACTGCCCTAAGGACCCTGCTACTTAAAACTCTTGACCTGCCCCTCACCTACCCAGACGACCTCTGGTGCACAGCGGACCATGGGAAGGCAGCCCTCATGGTGCAGACTGCCCAGGGCTCCAGCCCTGCCCAGCCCAGGTAGGTCCTCAGACCCTCCTCTCTGCTGCAGCTCTGGAACTGCTGAGTCTTGCTAGAGAGAGGCACAAACCTGTGCTGACTGGACAGGCAATTCCCTGCAGGGCCCAAGGCTGCTGCATGCTTCATTCACTGCCCTACCCCTTTTTCAGGTCTGCATCTCTCTTCTCCAGAAACTGCCCCCAAATTTCCCCATTCTGCACTCCCCCAACTGGCCTCCTGCTGCATAGGGGCTCCGGGCCCCTCCACACAGCTCTGTGTCCTATGTCCTACTCCTGGAAGGGAGCCAGACCCTCCTCCACCTGCACAGCCATGTTCCCCGTCCCCAGCCTCCCTGGGCCCCCAGCCCATCATTTATCCCTGTATCCATCACTCCCCCAATTCCTTCCCCTCATCCAGAAAACACAAAGCTTCCACATGACTCTGGACCCATTCACCCCTGAACCCTGGGCCTCAGCACTCCAACTCTCTCCAGGGACCCTCTCTCAGTGGATCCCTTTGCAGCATCTGAGCCTGTGCCGGCCGGCCCCTCCTGCCCGTCGCCAGCCACTCCAGGCTTCCCTGACCCTGTGCCAGCCCCTCTTGTCCCTGTGAGGGCTGCCCTCCCGCTGCCTTCCTCCCTCAGGCCAACATTCCTCAGGGTTCAGTCTGAGCCTGCTGTCTCCACCAGCTCCTCCAGTCCCACCTCTCCAGCTGTCATTGGGGTGTAGACGACACTAAACAAACTCTAAGCCCTGGCTCTTCATCCAGGGAGCTGACGCCTGCCCAACAGCCCTCCTTGCCTAATAGCCCTCCTGGGACAGCCCAGAGCCACCTCAAACTCAGCACGTTCAAAACAATCCCCTTCACCTCCTCTCTTAAACCTGCGGCTTCCCAGCTCCGTCATTCACCATATTCTGCCTTGGAACCTTGGGGTTATCTAGGATTCGTGCCTGCCCTCCATCCCTCTGGATGCTAAGGTGTGGGGTGGAGAATGTGCCTATGGAACAGCTGTCCTAACCGTTCCCTGGGGCCCTCATGGCTCTGATCTGAACAACAGAAATAGCCTCCGGGCCCCTCCCCTCTCTGCCTGCCCCTACTGGAAGCTCTGGCTTTCTTCAACATGGCTGGACTCACATGGCTCCCTGTTCAAACACCTCAGGGCCAGTGTAGGGGAGAAAACATAACTGTCCTTCAGAGCATCCCATGCCACCCTGTGCATGTCCCCTAATCCCTCCATCTAGACCCTCTGCACTCCTACACCCGGCTCCCCCGAACCCACTGTCAATCCCACTCATGTTTAAATCTCAGAAGCCATCCCCTCCATTAAGCCCTTCTAAATTCCTCCCCTGGATGTGAGTATTGCTCCTTTGTCTCCTGAAGTCTCTTTTTATGGCATTTGGCATAATTGTCCATGAAACAGAATGAGTTTTCTGGTAGAACCTACATTTCTTGGGTGCTTCTGGCTCTGTCCCAGCCCCCTGAAATTCTGGTGTTCTATGCTAGTGTGCTGTGTACAGGATGTGCTCCCTAGTTTGTGGAATTGGGGGAGCTAGGGGATGCCTGAAAGAATGAGATCACCTCTTGGCAGACAACTCCAAGACATCACCCCTCTCCTCCCACATCCAGAGATCCTTTGAGAGACTGGGATCAGGTCAGGTGTAAGGGATCGTCTCCACTAAGCCCTGCTCCTCAACCAAGATTCCTCTTAGAGACCAAGGGACTGGCTTGGGTGGAAGATACTCATACACTTTTGCCCCTAAAGGCCACATTTGAGGTGTTCATGCACTTGTGCAATATTTGGGGAGAAGATTTGGGGAGAAGAATCTTTGATTCTTTCAGCAGAATCAAAAAGGAGGCTGTGACTTCCTTCAACAGTTAAGACTTACTGGGCAACCCCCACGCCCAGCTTCCCTCGCCTTGAACAACCGACCTCACTCACTTATAAATAGAAACTCTCTCTGGACATGTATCTGGAATGACAAGATGGACCCAGAGTGTGAGCAACGAGCAGAATCATCACCTGCCCTGTCCTCTCCTGGCTGGCCATCTACCCTGGAACCTCCCTCCCTCTCCCCTTCACTGGGCTGCGTGACCCACCCCACAGTTAATGTTTCTCTTCTAGAATATGAGATTAGCTTCCGCCTTCCCCCTTGGCAACCCAGAGCCTGGAAGGGGATGATCAGGAAGTTCCTATATTCCCAAGATATTATCCTGCCCCTCCTCTCCTCCAGGACAAGCTGGCCCCAGTGCAGACCCGGGTAAGACACAGAAAAGAGGAAAACCAGCTTCCTGAGCTCTGACAGCCTGCTGGATATGGTACCAGGGTGGCCCATTGGCACCTTACAGGCAATATGCCCATCCCCCAGCCCAAATCTGCCTAAACCTCAGCACTATCACCTCAAGTAGAAACCTGGGAGTCCTTCTTGCTGCCACCTCTCCCCCAAGTTTCCAACTGGTATTGAGTTCCAAAGATTCGGCCACCTGTCAGCTCTCCCAGCCCTCTCCTCTCCAACTCCAAAGATGCAGTTGCACTGCCTGTATTACGGCAGTAGCCTCCGTACTGTGGCCTGCTCTCCACCCTTCACTAGATACATCCTACTCTTCCTTGAGATTGAGCTCAGAAGTACAGAGCCCTCCCTGTGTCCTTTCCCTAGTCTGGATTAAGGGTTCCTCCATGCATCCCTCTCTTAGTACCTATCAAATCAAGTAAATATGACTGTTCTCTTGATGTTGACCTCTCTGAAAGGAAGGACAGTGCCTTAGGCCCAGTGGTGTGATGGAGTTGCTCTGCACTGGCTCGGGGGAGCCAACTGTCCTCTCTTCTTCCCAACTCTGCATTAGGTGACATCATGTGATCAGCTTGGAAGTGGCTATTGCGGGAGCATTTACACCAACGAAATTGGCAAACACTATAAATCAAGGCTTTTTTTTTTTTATATATAAAGGCTGGTTATTAATCATTTATCAGCACTCCACTGCTTAGGCCCAACACTATTGCCCAGGAAGCATATATGGAATGGATGGATAATTCACCAAAGTTCTGGGCTCTATGCGCCGCCACCTGGTGAATAGGACACACACATAGCTTGGCTTTATATGGCATCATGTTTCCAGCCTTACTCAAGTCATTTTCTCACTCCCTCCCCAGGGTCCTTGTTCTCCTTAGGAGCCCTGTAGGCAAACCAATCTGGCCAGTTCTCCACCAGCTGGAGTCTAGGGTGAGAAAGCAGGAGGGAGTGACAGCACAGGGCCAATCTTGGGTAGGGTGAGATGCAACCAAATGGGGACTTCTGTCAAGAGGACAGTGAGGTGAGGTGGGGGCAGAACACCTGGCAGTGGGAGAGGACCGGCTGGCAGGAAATACCCTCTGCAGGTTCCTCTCCACCCAGGACTGAGTGAAGGGCACCCAGGGGTAGGCTTAGCCCTCTGCTGACACTCTCCCTCCAGGTGACGCCTCTCTGCCTCCTCTCTCCCTCAGTCAGCTCCATCCCAAGCCTGCCCTGCGTCTGTCCTCATTTGCCTCTAGATCTGATCTCTGTCTCTGTGGCTCCATCTGTCTTTGTCTCCGCCTTGCCGTGTCTCCATTTCTCCCTCCATACTGTTCTCTTCTGTCTCTGTGTCTCTTTTGTCTCTGTCCTGCTGCCCGGATGGCTATCTCAGTCTCTGTGCCTCTGTCTCTCCCTCTCCCCATTAGTCTCTTCTGCAGGGTTTCATCTCCATCTCCCTCCCTGACCCTGTGGCCCCCATGTGTCTCTGCCTCCCGCCTGTGCCTGCTCTGTCTCTGTCTCTCAGCCCCCCACACGTCCTTGCTGCCTTCTCTGGCAACCTCCCCCCGCAGCCTGCTCAGGCTGTAGGGCCCAGATGGTGGGACGTTCACGCCGCAGTGCCTGTAAGCACAGGGCCATGGCAACTTCTGGGACATCTCGCCACCCTCTACCCCTGAGCCTGCTGAGCAGCAGCAGTCAATCATCTGCCCAGCCCACTAGGGACACCCACTTGCCCCTGTAGACCTCAGCAACCAGGTATTGGAGCAAACTCGCCCCTAGAGCAGACACTGCTGACATGAAGTAAGGCCTCCCATTGCCAAGGGCTTAGTGGGAGCGTGGGCTGTGTCCCCTTTTCTTTGGGAACTTGGGCAAGGAGATGTCACAGGCACCCCTGACTGATGGCTTTTACTTCCTCTTGGAAGGGGCATCCTTCCTGACATCTAACTGAAAGACCTCTTGTTACGGCTTCATCTGCCCTGGATCTGTGTGACTCAGCTTCTTCCAGTCCAATCAAAGTCTCTACCAGCAGCATCTGGCTGGGCAGGCTGGTGGACCCCCCAGGAGGTGAAAGGTGAGCACTGAGGCAGTGCCCCCGTGGGGAATAGACACCTGACCACAGCTAGAACTAGGATGAGGGAAAGTGGGTTGAGGTTCGCGTTCAGGGAGCCAGGGTAACGGGAGATTAGGGACTACCACCACCTGGGGCCCAGGAGCAGAAAAGGCTGTTCCCCCCCCCCCGCCAGCCTGGCAGAGCAGAACACCTCTCCACGGGAGGCTGGAAGAGCGGGCATGTGCACACACACCCACACCCCATGCAGCCCAGACACAACACGCCCACTGCAGTGCCATGTGCGCCCACCCGCTGGTGCTGTAGCCCGTGTCCTGCACTCTCTCCACCTCATAGTTGCCAGGTGGAGGGCCACCGAGGCAAGAGCAAAGGGCACATAACTGATGTGGTGGTGACCAGACAGAGGGGGGTCCACGGGGCCAGACAGGGCAGTTTGGGGCAAGAGTAGAGAGGTCATGATATTGTGGGTGCAGAGGTCAGTGGGGTAGAGGTAGGGAACTTCAAATCTTTTGAAAAGTGAACATCTTACTGTCCATGCCAACACCAGCCTTGACACCCTGCATGCCTGCACCACCCTGCACAGCTCACCTGCCCCCAACCAGTCCCCCCTTGGTCGAGATGGCCCTTCCATGGTGCACCGCACTGTACAGGGCTGCCCCACCTCTGGCCCCTGGTGCCTCTGCTCCCAATGTGGGGGCACAGAGGTGTGTAGTCTCAGATCCAAAGCAGGAAGGGTGGGTTCTGGCAGCCCCATCCTCTCCCTGCTACCTCTGGGAGGCAAGAACACCCGGGAGAGAAGAGCACAGCAGGGCCTGTGAGCTGCAGCGCCTGCCTGCTGGCCTCCCTCCTAATCCTAGCATCAGCCACGGGGTGACTAGAAGGCCAAACAGGAGGGGGGTGATCACTTCTGGAAGGAACCCTGTGAAGAAGGAAGCCAAACCCAGTGTGAGGCTTGTGGTGCCTGCTCCAACCCCCACCAAGGATGCAGTCCAATGTGTGTTGGGGGATCGGTGGGGTCCCCCAGGCCACCCTTTCTGTCTGCCACTGTGGAGCTGCAGGAGTTCAAGCAGCCTCCTCCCCCTCCGCGCAGATCCCATTGCTTGCAGCCATCGGCCCCACAAAACAAACCTGCTCCCTCTTCCACATGACAGCCCTGCAAATATTTGAAGACAGCTCGCCTGTCCCTGCTGAGCTCTTCTCCTGACTAAACATCCCGGTTCTTAGAACAGTTCCTCAAACGTAACGGTTACATATGGTTTCAAGTCCCCTCGCCTTGCCAGGTACTGTCATCCGCCCAGAGCCGCCCTGGATCACAGCATCACTCCCAGACAGACACTGCAGGCCAGGCTGAGACTGCTTCACTCCCTGACCTCACCAGGCGCAGACCCCAACCCTCCACTCCTCACCCTGCCTACACAGTCCCTCCTACCTCCAACGTCTCCCCTCCCTGTGGCACCTTCTCCTAAGACCAAAACTGCTTCCAGTGACATGCCTCACCCCTTGTCCACAGCCTCCAAACATGCCTCTTTTGAAAAGCCTTCCCAGGTGGAATACATCTTGCCCCTGCCCTGGGCAAGCTCCTTATCAGAAACATTGTAGCATTCATTGGTATTCACCCTCCAGGGGATCCCCATGCACTGCACTGTCATCTCCTCCCCTCCACCCAGCCATGCAGGCTGCAAGGCAAGAAAGCTGAGCAGGAGAAGGGGAGGCAGATGGCCTCAGCCCCAGGGGAGAGGTGGCTGGTGGGGGCCCTGCCGGTGCCCACAGGCCTACCTGCTCGTGGTATTCGATACCCATGCTGAGAGTATTGACCAGGATAGCGATCATGATGCCCCGACCAAAGTACTTGCTGTCCACAATCTTCCGGAAGGTGTCACAGATCAGCCTCCAGAAGGCCAGCACCGAGCTGGGCTCTGCGTCCTGGCTCAGGCTCCGTTGCCGCCGGCTGTGGGGGTCCCGGAGGTCACTGTGCTGGGCGTCCTGTGTGAACTCATAAACCGCCTCGCTGTCTGAGTCAGGCATCTCGTGGTCAGTGAGTTCTACCTCCCCGGACCCCACCCGGGCACAATAGGGGCAGCTGTCTGGACCACAGGCTCCACTGTCTGCCTTCGAGCAAGGGCTGGAGATCTTGCAAGAGCTTTGGCAGGCACCTGGAACAAGCAAGAGAAATTAAGAGTCTCAGGATCTCTCACCCAGGCTACCCTGCCCTCAGCCTGTGTATAACCCGAGTCAGGGAGTTGTCACAATGATGGGGGAGCTGGGCACTCGGTGGGCCAGGGTTGCTGAGTGGGAGTCCTGAACAACAAAGTGTTCCAATGTCAACAGCACCTCACTGACAATCACTGGTGAGTATCTCAGAGCTCAAGCAAAGAGGTGGCTTTGATGTTCTCTGACGTCCAGGACACTCCTATGTCCCAGGAGCCTTCTGCAAAGAGCCTAGGCTGTATCTCCTCCCAGGAGCCAGGCCTGCACCAACACTGCTCTGAGCCGTATTTTCCAAGGGATTCTTAAGACACACCCACACATGGGCATTCACACCCCCTACCAGACACATGCATATGCACACATGTTCAAGACACACTCATGTACGAACATGTACCGTGTACGCATACACACTATTTGTGCACCATCATATACACATACATGCATGCATATATAAAATGCATTCTTGCGCAAACATGTTCACACACACAAGGCACATGTGCTAGATACAAGTACCTGTGTGCATGTGTATGAGCCAGGAAAGAACACCATGCCTGTGTGTATGTGCACATGCACCCACACATGAGACACGCACACACATATACACCAGACATGGGCATGCACAAACACACATATGCACACGAGACTCCTTCATGGACACAGACACACACCAGACATACTTATGCGCACATGCACATGACCTATCCCAAGACAACAATGTCCATTTAAATCTGCTTCAATCTAGAATATGAGAGCTGAAAGGAAACTTCGAACCGCCCAGGAAAAGCATGTTTGGGGAGGCACCTGGCCGAGGGCCCAGCCCCTAGTCACACGCAGCGACATTTTCCCCTACTGACTGTATCTGCACACAGGAGGCGTCAGTAAGCCCCCACTGACAATAATGATGGGCCCAGCCCTGTCTCTTACACGTGAGTGTGTGAGACAGGCCCACGTCCCGTGGCAGGGCGGCAGAAGAGCTGGCATAAGAACCTTTCACTCTGGGCTCCGTGATAGCACCTTCTGGTCCCAGCCCACGTTCCCACGTAACATTCCCACGAATATTCCGCTGCTCCCCACATGCCACATCCTTTTTGAAACACTGGCCCCGGGCTGTGGCTGCAGAGGACCTGCCTGCTAAGAAGAGCCCAACACCCCGTGTCTCACCGCCCTGTGACACTGGGGGTTCCACCCATCAGACAAGCAGCTCCCCAAGGACTTGCTGCTCCTGGCCCCAGATCTCCCTGCAAGGAGGGACTGAGACTCAGGCTTAGAGTGTGGAGCATGAGGCTGGGCATAGTCACACACCATTTCCCTTCTGAGCCTTGCAACAGCACAGAGTGTGAGTGTCAGAGTTTAGCCATGACACAACATCAAGCACATCACACAAGCCCCCCAAAGCCTCCTTTTCTTCACCTTGAAATGGGGATACTAAGAAAGCTTATCACCTAATCAGTAGAGAGGATCCAGTGGGATTTTTGCTGCAAAGCATGTGACAGGCACACAGCCATTAGGCAACAACCACTGGATATTACTACTAACAGCACAGAACAGGGCACGTGGCAGGTGCATATTCCACGACAGTTATTGCTACTACAATGGAGGATTAGGATTCTCATTTTAACAGATGAGAAAATTAGGGCTCAAAGGAGTGATGTGACTGCTTGAGGGTGCCAAAGCCATGAGAGGTAGAGTAGGAATCTGAGCCCTGGTCCCCTGGGACATCACCCAGCACCCAGACGAGGCCCCTCACAGGCCCCCACCCAGAGTTCTTACCCGTGCTCTGTGTCTCTAGCAGCTTATGCATGGAGCTGTAGGGCCCGGGTGGGATGTTGAGGCTGGTGAGGGTGGGAGGCCCAGAGCTGGGGGCCACCTCTACGAGTGCCTTCTCTTTCAGCATCTCTGGTGGAGGGCTGGTGTGCACAGTGGGGTACACCTTCCCACTGCCCACAGTTCTGCCTGAAGCCTCAGATGGGGACCTGGGAGGGGGTGCCTGGCGGCGGACTGGCTCCAAGTGGCAGTCAGCATGATAGAAGCTGTGCACAGACTCCGCACCACCTGGGGGGCCCCCAGAGAGGGCAGGTGTCGAGGGTGGTGGCAGCATAAGCCGGCGGGACCCGTTGGCATCCCTATCCTGGATCTCTGGGCTGGCCCGGGGGGCTCTGAGTGTCCCATTGCCCAGGTGGTAATGGTGGTGGTGGTGGTGGTGGTGATGGTGCACCAGGTGGTGGACGGACAGGCGGCGGTGGGAGCGAGAGCAGGTGCTGCTGGGCTGGGGCTCCTGGCCCCCCAGGGGAGCTGGGCTGCTCAGGAGCCCAGCCCGCACACCTGCTGCCCGGGAGACCTGGGCCAGCCTGCGGGCTGCCTTACGGAGGATGTATACCAGGTACTTGAGCAGCTCTTCATAGCAGCTGCCCGGCTCGGAGAAGCTGGCCAGGGTGCTGGCATTGGACAGGAACCGCACGCGCTGCTCCCGCATCAACTGGCTTTCCCGCTGCTTGGTTTCTGAGAACTGTGTGGCAATCACCACCAGGCACAGGTTGATCATGAAGAAGGAGCCCACCTGTAAGGGTGGGGACAGGAAGAGGAGATGACCTGAAGAAAAGCGAATCACAATGCCAGCCGCTACAAACAGAGAACTTCCTACACATGAGCACCAGGCTCTTTTCAAGCATGATCTCATTTTATTCTTATGACAGTCTCAGGAGGTGATGCTATTGCAATCTCCGTATGACAGATGAGGACTAAGGCCGAGAGAGGTAAGGCATTTGCCCAAGATCAAGATCACTCAGCGGATGCAGAGTAAGGCTGAGACTTGAACCAAGCTCTGTGAAATTCCAAGGTGTCAGTATTGACTGTGGTGTTTTCCTGCAAGGTTCTAGCCCAAATTCCCTGCCCCCAAACACACCCATCCAACTCCTCTAAGCACCCATCCCCAACTTCCATTAGGAGTAGAGAATGTTGTGGAAATATATGCATTAGGGTTATGGGGTTTTCCAGTTGGATGGAGCCTTTGAGAGCTTGGCAAAACATTGTTCACAAGACTCCCGCTTCTAGTCTCAATCGTAGCTGCATGACCTTGGGAGAGACCCCTATCCATGGGCCCTTGGTACCCTCATGTGAAAATAGGGACCATAGGTCTTGCCTGTACCCCTTTTCTCTGTGCTACCCCTCCCCCTGAGAGGGGGCTGAGAGGGGGCTGAACTCTGGACCCTACAGACTAGCCAAACCATCACTCTGACTTGCTCACACTCCCCCCACATCCCCACCCCATCCTCAGCTCCCTGCCTCAGTTTCCCCAAGACGACTCTGGGAGGACTATTGCTTGGACAACAATCCCCAAACGCAGGAAATGAATATTTATGGTGACAAAGCAGATTTTTTTTTCTAGATCGTGTCCTAGTAATTATGATAATTAGCTTCACTAGTGTGATTCCAGAGAGCTGTTTGAAAAGATTTTTCGGGGGGTGTGTGGGAGGGTGGAAACTAGGCCCCTACCTCCCTGCTTGCTTCCTTCCCCTTCCCCCAAGCCTGAGGATGGGGTAAAGGATGGAAAGAAGACCCCAATTCTTAAAGCAGGGCCTCAGCCCCTGAGGTGGTAGTCAAGGATGGGAACAGGCCTCCAGCCAGGCTTCACCCTAAACCTGCCCACTCTTCCGCACCAGTGAAGTTAGGGAGAGAAGAGGGGGTAGCCTGGGGTACTTGCTCTTTCTCAGGGCCTGCTCTCTGCTTCTCACTCACCAAGGGCTGCCTCAATCTGTTTCTACCTTCCCCTGGAGCTTGTCCTAGGTCCTAAGTAGATCTTAAATTTGTGTGTGTGTATGTGCCTCACCCCTACATCTCCCCACCTTAATCTGCTTCTGCATCTCTTTCTCTCAATATCTGTCCCTGTGTCTGGCTCTATCATTGGCCTTTTGGTGACGAGGAATAAGGCTGAACTTGGAGTTGGTGGTCTGGGGCTGAATTCTCGGCTCCAAGAATCTTATTTTGCTATGTGATCTGGGGCTCTGAGTTTCTATTTGGGAGATGGGACCACAATCCCTGCACAGGCCTTCTCACAGGGAGCTATAAGAATTAAGCAGGCAGCAGATGTTACGGGACACATCAGCAGTGATGCCCCACCCAGTGAGATTAATCCACAACATAGGCAAAGCACATGGTGGAATCAGATAAATGAGGAAACACATATCTGTAAAATGGAGTCGGTATAGGATGGTAGCAAGGACTGAATGCAGCAGCCCGTAGAAAGGGCTTAGCGCAGAGCTGGCACATAGTAAGCGCTCAATAAATATTAGCTGTAAGTGGTAGCAGTGAAGTTACTATGACTGGTAGTGATTAGAACTATTAAATATTGCTGCTTTTGCCTCTGTCTCCTGCCTTCATAAAGTATTGGGATTTCTGAGCTGGAAGGAACAAGAGATCACACAGTGTTTCTCCACACTGATGGGAACTTTGGGTAGAACAATGCTTTGTTTGCAAACATTTCAGGATATCTAGCATCTCTTCCCTCCTGCCACCACAAAATGCCAATAGCGTTCCCCTCATCCTGGTAAAACAAGGAACTCTGTGAGCATACTAAACACCATTGGATCGTATACTTCAAAAGGGTAAATTGTATGATATGTGCATTATATCTCAATAAAGCTATTTTTTAAGTAAATAGAACCACCCTTTCCCATTTCCAAATGTCAGGGGAGGCAGTATCACCCTGGCTTAAGAACCACACAGAGCCCAGAGTGGGACAGAGGACCTCAAAGGGAAGGACTTGCCCAAGATCAGAACAGAGGTTAGTGGGAGAGTCAGGCCTTGACCTTGGATTTCCCCCTGACTTCTCATCTGATGCTCTCTTTATGAAGCCTTGTCCTGAGAGCTAGAAGCTTCAGACTGAGCAGAATTTCCCCTCTCTGCACTGGCCCACCAGTGTCTCCAGGATCCCGCATCCCCATGGGGGCCTGAGGAGTCACTCACGATGATGAGGAGGATGAAGTAGATGAAGTTGTAGAAAGAATGAGCATCCATCACAAAGTACATGATGTCGACCCAGCCCTCCAGTGTGATGACCTAGGGAGGGACAGAGGGGCAGGCTGACTCTGGGCCCACAAAATCCTCCTCCAGTCTCCTCCAGAGGCCCTAACACCCACACCAACCCTGAAAAGTGACCACTGCTAACCCAGACTGTATCCTGAGGCTGGCCTTCTGGGGAATCTCCTGGGGCCCAGGCTGCCCCACCTGAAAGATAGCGATCCAGGCATAGCCAATGTTGTCGAAGTTGATGGCACCCTTGAAAGGGTTGTGCTCCCCAGCAGAGCAGTTGGTATAGTATTGGTTCCAGTTGACGCAGGTGGTGTTGCTGGAGCTGTTGTAGGACTCATAGTCCAGACCACAGGGCGGGCCGCCACCGCCCTCCCCGCGCAGCGTGGGCACGCTCCTGCAGGACCGCATGCCATTCTCGCGTGGCTGGGAGCAGATGAAGGGGCTCTCGTCCTCATTCTCTGTCTGATAGTAGCGCTCCAGGTCCACACTCAGGGGGCTGCATGATGGGGAGCGGGACAGGGATGAATGAGGTTGGAAAGCAGGGTTTTCCAGGGAGAGGGCCCAGGAAAGGTGAGCTACCATGAGTGCAGCGAGGTGTGTAGAGCCAGTAGGACAGCGCGGAGGGAAAGGACAGGGCTTTGTGAGCACCGAGAGAGTAAGAACTGAGCAGGGAAATTCCAGAGTTGGGATGTCAGAAGGCCACCTCCTAGAACAGTAGTTTTCAAACTTTTGCTGCATGAGAGGAACACTAGAGGAGCTTTAAAAAAATGCCGGCTTCTGGCTCGGCGCCTGTGCTCAACGGGCTAAGGCGCCAGCCACGTACACCTGAGCTGGTGGGTTCGAATCCAGCCCGGGCCCGCCAAACAACAATGACAGCTGCAACCAAAAAAATGGCCGGGGGTTGTGGCAGGCACCTGTGGTCCCAGCTACTTGGGAGGCGGAGGCAAGAGACTCACTTGAGCCCAGAAATTGGAGGTTGCTGTGAGCTGTGATGCCACAGCACTCTATCCAGGGTGACAGCTTGAGGCTCTGTCTCAAAAAAAAAAGAAAAAAT
>CAUYON010024005.1:0-11709 GCA_963573935.1 Arctocebus calabarensis | reverse complement strand
GATGAGAGAACATTCTGAGAAAGGAGCAGCCAGTTCTTCGATAGGTGTCAACGATATTTTAAAATGTCTTTATATAGTGATCAAGAAAATGCCATGAAGGCTATCTGTAACAGTACGATCAAAATATTTCTGAATGTATATTAATCATGCCCTATGATTGCACCAATGTACATAATTATGATTCAATAAAATTATTAAAAATAAAAAAATAAAAAAAATAAAAATGTTAGTGTCATAAACTGTGTAAATTTGGGGGAGAAGTAACAGCTCAACATTATAGGAGATAAAGATACATGAAAACTAAATGCAAGCCATAGATTGAAGTAAACAGCAAGAAAGGAATATTACTGGGTCAAGTGTGGAAGTTTGAGTATGAACCTTTATTAGGTAATGTTTCAGTCTTAACTTTATTGGGCATGATAATAGTAGCATGAACAAACAGAATAATCACTTAATTTTTCAGATACATGCTGAAGTACTTAGGGTTGAAATGGCATGATATCTGTAATTTAACTGACTCAGCAAACTTCTTGAAGTTTTATAATTTTAGGTTTCATAATACATTTAGATGCATGATCCATATTGAGTTAATTTTTGGTATGTGATATGAGTTATTGACTGAAGTTCACTTTTTGTATATGAATATGCAAAACCAGAACCATTTATTGAAATATTGTTCTTCTCTACTTAATTGCCTTTGTTCTTTTGTCAAAAATCAGTTATCTATATGTGTGTGGATTCATTTCTCAACTCTGTTTTAGTCCATAAATCTATTTATCTTTCCTGACACTTGTACCATGCTGCTTTGATTATTATAACTTTATAATATGTATTGAAGTCTAGTAGTATAAGTTCTTCAACTGAGTCATGCTTTTTCAAAGTATGGTGAGTACTCCCTGGTCTTTTCCTTTTCACATGAATTTTAGAATCACTTATTAATTCCACTCCAACAATGCGTGTGTGGATGCTCATTGAGAATACATTGAATCCACATATCAATTTGGAGATGACTCACATTTTGACAATATTAAATCTTCAGATCCATGAATGCAATGTTTCACTTTATTTATTTAGGTCTTCTTTAATTTCTCTCAGCAATATCTTTCAGTTTGCAATATATAAATATTAACCACCTTTTGTCAAATTCATTCCTAACCATTTCATATTTTCTGAAGCTATTATAAATGGTATTTTTAAATTTTAACTTCTAATTGTTGCTAGTATATAGAAATAAAATTTATTTTTGTATATTGATCTTGTATCCAGCAACTTTGCTAAATTCACTGATTAGTTCTGGTGGCTTTTTTGTAGCTTCCCCAGGATTTCCTATACAGATGACAATACCATCTGTGCATAAAACACAGTTTTACCTCTTTCTTTCCAATATGGAAGTCATTTATTTTATTCTCTTACCTTAGGAAAAACTCTAGCACAATGTTGAATAGATACGGTTAATAGATTCTTGACTTATTACTGATCTTTTAAAAAAGCACTTAGTTTTATTAAATATTACATTACCTATAGGTTTTTTTGTAGATGCTATTTATTGAGAGAGTTTTCTTCTATCCCTAGGTGACTGAGACCTTTTTTAAAAAGAATCAGAAGGGGATATTAGATTTTGTTAAATGATTTTTCTCTATTAAAATAATCAAGATAGTTTTTTACCTTCTTTTATGTCTACTAAATATGTCTGAAAAAGTATTTCACTTTAATTTTGAAAAGTATTTTGTGAACTAAAGAATTATAACTTAGTTTTTTCTTTGAATACTTTAAAAATGGCATATAAGAACTGTGTACATTTGTGTTGTATGATGCTATATATATATATATATATATATATATATATATATATATATATATGGCTAAATCAGGCTATTTGTGTGCACCACCTCATACACTTACCATATTTTTGTGGTGAGAACACTTCAGATCTATCTTTTAGTGACTTTCAAGTATATAATACCTTGTTACTGTATTAAGTAGCGTCATGATGATCTACAATAGATGCCTTGTACTCATTCCTCTTATCTAACTGAAATTTCATACTCTTTAACCAACATCTTCCCAATACCCCTCCCCTCTGTCACCTGGTAACCACCATCTTATTCTCTGCCTATATGAGTTCAACTCTTTGAGTTCCCACATCTGAGCAAGAAGATGCAGTATTTGTCTTTCTGTGCCCAGCTGAATTCACTTCACATGTCCTCCAGATTCATCCATGGTGTAACAAATGACCAGATTTCCTTCCTTTATAAGACTGCATAGTATTGCATGGTGCATATTCACCCAGGTTCTTTATCTATTCATCCACTGATGGACACTTAGATTGATTTCATGTCTTGGCTATTTTGAATAGTGGTACAACATGCATGGGAATGCACATATTTTTCAACATTCTGATTTCATGTCCCTTGAAGTAGTATTGAGATTGCTGGATCATATGGTAGTATCATTTTTTATTTTTTAAGAAACCTCGATTCCATTTGCCATAATGGCTGTATAAATTTACATTTCTACCAACAATGTATAAGAGTTTCCTTTCTTATTAATAACCTTGATGGTATTTATTATTACTTGGCTTTTCACTAATAACCATTCTAACTGGTGTGAGATGATATCTCATTGTGGTTTTGATTTGGATTTCCCTGATGTTGAGCATTTCTTCATCCAATTACTGGCCACCTGTATATCTTCTTTTGAGAAACAGCTACTCTGATGCTTTGCCCATTTTTAATCAGATTATTGTTGCTGATGTTGAGTTTTTATATATTCTGGATATTGGACCCTTGTACTTGAATAGTTTGCAAATATTTTTTCTCATTCCTCAGATTGTCCTTTCTGCTCTCTTGTTGCTGGGCAGAAGCTTTTTAGTCTGATATAGCCCCATGAGTCTATTTTGTTTTTGTCTCTTGTGCTTTCGAAATCCTGCCCATGAAATGTTTTCTTAGACCAATGTTCTGAAGCATATCCCCTGTTTACTTCAAGTAGTTTTGTAGTTTCTGGTCTGTATACAGTTTTTATGTCTTTCTCGTGCCTAATTATTGGTTAGATCTTCCAATACAGTGTTGAATACAAGTAGTGAGAGTGGGCATTCTTGGTCTTGTAGGGAAAGCTTTCATCTTTTCACCATTGAGTATGATGTTAGCTATGGACTTGGCATACATGGCCTTTTTTGAGGCTCATACCTTCTATACATAATTTTTTGAGAGCTTTTATTAGGAAACAATGCTGAATTTTGTTCAGTACCTTTTCTATATCAATTGATTTTTGGTTTTGCCCTTCATTCTATTCATGCCATATATCACATCTATTGATTTATTAATACCTACATTGAATCATCCTTGTATCTCAGGGATGAATCTCATTTGATTGTGGCAAATGATCTTTTTCATGTGCTGTTGAATTCAGTTTTCTAGTATTTTCTTGATTTCTGCTTTTCTGTTTATCAGGGCTATTGGGTGATAATTTTCCTTTCTTGAAGTGTCCTTGTGTGGCTTTGGTAGCAGGGTGATGCTGGCCTTTCTTTAAGTGCTTTTTAAAGAAATGCTACACTATCTTCTCACTCATATGGAGTCCAATAAGCGATCTAAGTCATCCTTATGATTGTTTCTCTTCATATGGAGTGTTATTTTTTTCTAGTGCTTCTTTTTAGATTCTCCCTTTATCAATAGTTTTAGGCAATTTGAATTATGATGTATCTTGATATTATTATGTTTATTTATGCTTCTTACACTTGAAGTCTGTTGAGTTTTTCAGTTCTATGAGTTTACATTTTTTTCAAATTTGAATATATTTCATCCTTTATTTGTTCAAATATATTGCATCTCTTTGCTTACCTTCTATCCTTTAGCAGCTCCAATTACACATGTGTTGGCTGCTTAAAGTTGTCCTGCGGTTCAACAATGCTGAGTTTACATTTTTCTTAGTTTTTTTTAATGTTTTGGGCTTCATTTCGGATAGTTTCTACTGCTATGTCTCCATGTTCACTTATCTTTCCTTCTGTGATAGCTAATCTGATGTTTATCCCATCCCATGTATTTTGCGTTTCAGGCATTTTAGTTTTCGTCTACAGGGGTTCATTGTTTAAAAATCTTCCATATCTTTACTTAATGCGTTCAGCCTTTCTCTAGGTTTTTGAACATATGAAATTCAGTTATCCTACCTGTTCTACTTTCCTTACTTATTAATCCTGCCATCAATGTCATTTTAAAAGTATTTTTAATTTTATTTTTTCTGTTCATGAGTTTTATTTTTCTGGTTGTTTGCATTTTTGATCCTTTTCTGTGAGATGCACCAAATCATGTGTTTTATCTTGAAGACACTGGGTATTTTTATTTTATTAAAAATATTCTTGCTTTTTTTTTTTTTCTTAAGATAGAGTCTCACTACATTGCCCTCGGTGGAGTGCTATGGTGTCACAGCTCACAGCAACCTCAAACTCTTGGGCTTAAGTAATTCTCTTGCCTCAACCTCCCAAGTAGCTGGGACTAAAGGCACCCACCACAAACACTTGGCTATATTTTGTTGCAGTTGTCATTGTCGTTTAGCTGGCCCTGGCATGATTGGAACCCACCAGCCTTTGTGTATGTGGCTGGCGCCATGCTACGTAACCACTGTGCTACGAGCACCAAGCTGAATTTTGCACTTTGGTTTGGAATATAGTTAAGTTATTTGGAAGCAATTTGATGCTTTGGGGTCTTGTTCTTAGGGTTTTGGTTGCAGGACCAGAGCAACATTTAGCCTACAGTTAATTTTCCTGTGTAACTGAGGTAAGAATCTATTACTAACCTCAGGTCTATGAATAATGAACTCGTCCACCCTGGATGGTGGAAATAGTCATGATTCCTGGCTCCATATGAGTTCTGGAATAATTTGCTTTTATCCTTTAGGACAATGTTTTTCGACATTTTCATCTCACAACACACTTGAACCTATAGTTAACCTTCTGTGGCACACTTATATTGATCAAAAAAAAGAATATACTTACTATGTTTTGAACTTCTTTTGAAAATAATTTAATCAATCATCTTTTTTTTTTGCAGCTTTTGGATGGAGCTGAGTTCGAATCCACTACCTCTGGTATACGGGGCCGGCGTCCTACTCCTTTGAGCCATAGGCACTGCCCTGAATTAATCACCTTTAAAATTTTTTGCAGCACACCTAAGATCATCTCACGGCATAATAGTCAAAAATCACAACTTCAAGGTGATTTATTCCCTGATCTCAGGTGGTTTCCTTCACTCACGTGCTTGATGAGTTCTCCGCTGAAACCGTGAGGAACTTTCTCTGTGAATCTTGGACTGTCTCTCCTTGTGCAACTCTCTCTTCTCTGGTTCTCTGCACCCAGAACTCTAGCCATGTAGGCTCCTCTGGACTCCCAGCTGCATCTCTTCATCTCAGGAAGGTCACTGGGCTCTACCTAAGCTCTGCCTCTCTGTGTCACGGTCTGGAAACTCTCTCCTAACGTTTGCCACCTTGTTTCGATCACTCAGAGACCACTGCCTTTTAGTGCTTATTTCCAATATCTTGAGAACTATCATTTCGTGTAATTGCTGAGGTTTATTTAGTTGTTTGACATAAGAAGGTAAATTCAGTTCCTGTTACCCCAGAAACAGAAGTCCCACACTATGAATTTTTTTTTTTTGCTTTATTATAGTTTGTATGCATTGTTGTTTTTATGCATTTTTTTCTAAATATAGGTTCTCTCTCTGTTGCCCCAGCTGGAGTGCAGTGGCATCATCATAGCTCACTGCAACCTCAAACCCCTAGCCTCGATTGATCCTCCTGCCTTGGCCTCCCACCATGCTGGGATTATACGTGTGAGCCACAAAGTAGGCTTTTTATGGATTTTTTTAATGTTTCCTGTAGCAAACTCCAGACAATCAGGTCTCCCGGACTGTTACCTCCCAGATAATAATTACTGTTTTAAAGTTATGCAACCAGAGTGTTAATGATATGAATATGCTCTTCCCCATTCACTTTTAATATCCAATTAGTACTACACAAGATACGTTAAATAAAACTCAGCTTAAATGAAAAAAAAAAAAGAAAAATGGCCTCTTAACTAAGGACTGTAAATACTATTGTTTATAGAAAAAAAAGGTTAAGAAAATAATTGGAACTCTTACAAAGCCATAAGATAAATTTTTGTCTTTTATGATTCCTTTTAATTTCTTCATCATTTTTACTCTTTATATAAGCTAATTTCTAGTAAAAATAGGTTTCAAGAAAACTTTGAAAAAAATATCTAATTAGTAGCAGGTAGAATTTTTGAAGAAGGCATATATCATGATATATAAGCAGTTATAGCCTATACATGGGTAAGGATGAAATTTTTGAGACAGACTGTGTTAGGGTCCATTATTTCACTTCTAAGAAGCACAGGCACCAGCGTCCTTTCTGATTCACCAGGTTTGTCAGTGCTGCTGAAAGGACTTTATCTCAGTCTACATGGATTTTATGTCTCTGGATTTTTTGTGTATCTCAAAACTTTTTTAATGACCTACATATAATTAAAGAACCTGCACAACTAAAGTATATGATTGTCATATACGTAATACTTTAGACAAAATCAAAGACTACATAAACATGGACCTTTGCTAACATTTTTTAAAGTGAAATTAGATGGTCGGATATTTGAAGGCAGGCTTCATTTTATATAAGTCATTGTATTTCCTTTTCCTATAGTGCCCAACATGTAAAAACTATGTGTTGCTTTGCTATAATAAACTTATTGGTAGTCCAGAAATATGTTGTTATTTTCCTTATGGTTGTCATGTGTTGATTGTCTACTGTAAGGTAGGTACTCTGCCAGGTGCAGAGTATACCATATCTAATTCGGTATTCACCATGGCTTCTGTGGTAGAACAAAAAACTTATCAAACTCCAGGCCTGGTTCTCCTAAAATTTAAGGTACAGCCTTTTCAGTGAGTAACAATGAGAAATATTGCTTCCATTTCTCTATCTTTAAAATTTCAGGTCCTTTATATAGAAAAGGAAATGGTTTCAGGGAAATTAAATATCATGCTCAGGATTCCACAGCTGGTAACTGGTACGATTGGGATTCCAAACGCAGGTCTGTCCAATTCCAAAGCCTAAGCTTCTTGTATTGCTTTATCCTCTATTATCATGAAACATAACGAAGTTTAGTGCTTCTTTTCTCTAACAGAAATTCTCTTTTTTTGTCTTTCATTCTTTTGGAGAACAGAATCAAAAGAAAGTTGTTTTAGACAAGACATTTCAGGAGGCATCTGAATTGGGAGAGTGGTGATACAGATTGAGTTTTCCAAATCTCAAGATCCAATTCAAGTCCAGGGTGATTCACATTGGCTGTGTTATACCTGAAGATCAGCAGTAGATCATGTTCAGTCGGCACAATGGACTAAAAATATGGCAGAATGCTTCGTTTCTTTTAAAACACTTTTACAAGTTTCTATCTCCAGGGACACATTTGTTCTTCAGGCACACCCAGTTCTTTAGTAATGATGGAAACATGTTTGACTTGGAGAGTCTTTACAGAGCTACTCCGGGGCTTCCCTTTGGAAGGGCCGACTCTAGCTGAAATACTGAGCGTTGGTCTCAAATAATTCTCTTAATAATGTTGTGATGTGGGCTGAGGAAGCATGCTCCCTGAAGAAGAGAGGATAAAATTATATCGACCTCACAATGGCAGCATATTTTATAATTTCCCACATGTTGCTCCCCAACAACCAGAAAAGCGGATTTCGTATTACTTGGAGGTTGGGTTGAACCCAGGAGGGCTATGAACAGGGGGCCTGTCAGTGAAGCAAGAAAGGAACATGAGCCTTGATTGTCCTCACAAGGGGAAAAGAAGCCTGGATTCATGGCCAGGGCCCAAAGTTTATCCAAATTGCCTTCAATCTCAGTGAAGTTTTAGCATCAGGTCATTGGTGCCCATCCCTGTGGCAAAGAAGGATTATTTTTATTAAGCATTTTGTGTTTGTGCAAGAGCTTTAGTCATTAATCATCTTACTTTTGTTCTCATGAGACTTTCATAAAGTAAATGGGAAAGAAATAACACAACTCTTATTTTACAGATAGAGAAGGAGAAGCCATGTTGCCTGCTGCTGTTCTGCACTGGAAGAGCTAAAGCCATACGCTAGAATTTGGGGGAACGGGGCCATGAGTTTGATGAGTTTTTGTTCTAGCATAGAGGTGAGCTTTTCTGTTTTTACATAACATGGACTTGCTTATTTTCAAAGCAACATGATAGATACTGAGGTGTACTATTAAAAAAAAACCTTATGCTACATAATCTGAAAATTGTTTTGAGTTCTCAAAAAGTTTTTAGAATCCAAGTATGTATTTAAATTTAAGTAGTAAAGATTGTAAGGCACTGTTGATCTTGAGTTTTCTAATAAGAAAGAGACTACTGTATAAGCAAACATAAAAGGGTGGTTATGAATAGGCTATGGTAAGTTAGAAAGGGATTCTGAGAAGCAAGTATGGAAATTGTGCTGAATTAATCTGGTGGGCTTCTTGGAGGGGGAGTGTTTTGAATTTCGACTACAAAAAGAGATTTCAAAGATCCTTCACCCCAGATATTTTGAAATACTTATTCTGTTTCTGAAGTGTAAATAGCACACACACAAAGGAATTTTTAAAAAGGCAAATGTTGCCAAAAGGAGGAATTGCTGGAGAGGTCCAAAAGGGGCTATTTTAGAATAATGAAGAGGAAATGAAGAAAAGTTTACTGACAGTGAGATCTTTCACATCTATTCATAATGAGGTAGTTCTGGGGGCAGGTGGGATGAAGTGGCAGAGGAATGGCATCGGGGAAGCCATCTGAATTAGACTGAATAAAGCACACAAAGGTGCTAGGCCAGCGTGCCGTCTGGTGGGAGCAAACAACACAATTAGGACTTGGGCCAACTCATTTCCTTTGGTATAAGGCAGACCTCAGATTCAAATCCAGTCAGCAGCCATGTGACTAAAAAGTCTCAGGGTTTTCATTTGTAAATTGGTATGAACAAGGCCTAGTTTATAAGCTGAAGAGTTGAAATAAAAGTCTGCAAAACGCTTAATAGGCACATGGCACCATGGGCAAATCCAGGTTACATGGGGTGTGAATCTGATCAATAGTGGAGGCTTTCTTTAGAAAAAAGGATACACAGTTCTGCAAACAAAATTAAGTAGCAAAGTAAATATTTTTTAGAGTAAGAAATCATAGCAAATCGCTAATTTAAAAAACCTGACAAATACCATAAAAATCACGAAATCTAGGAAAACAATATGATTTATTTATTAACTGTCTGAAATACTTCTATTTTTTATGTGCGTGTAAATGTGCATTCACACAGAGACAGACATACACATGCTACATATTCTGATTGCCCCTTCATATGATAATAATTTTGTAAAACCACACTGTATAGAAAGAATAGAAACATATTTCAACTTTCCTTTTAGTGTGGTTCGTCAAAACTTGATTTTTATCATTCAGGAAAAGATTTTTCAACACCACAACTTGTTGCTTGCAATGTGCTGGAAAATTTTATAACTATCGTCAAATTTGGGAAAACTTTTAACTGGGTTTTACATATAAGAGTTGTAAGATTTAGATAACGCTTCCATGACTAGCTTATGGCTCTGAACATTCCAAATCTTGTTTCTCTTACACTCTCCTCCTCCTTTCAGGGCTGGGTGTCATAAGATGCATTCACATCCCAGCTCACCAGCTGGAAGTTGATGATAGGAGTGTTTCTAGAATACATTTGTACAACCCAGTGGTTAGCCATCAGTTCTCCACAGAAGTAGGCTCTACACTCAAACTCAAAGTATCTTCAACCCAACTCCAATGCCACCCTACCCAAAGGGAAATCAGGGAAGAAGTCAGGGAAGTAGTAACTAATTGTTGTTGTATACTTTAATTTTGCAAATTTTACAAAAACAGCCATGCGCACACATTGATAGAGCCCCTGCTGGGGACCAGGAAGGGGCTCATGACATTATCTTCGTGGCCAACAGCCTCTCCCTATCACACCCACGTGCTAGCGTCTGCTCTCTCCATATTGGCAGTTGTCGCTCAAAGTGAGCAGCATGGTAGCAGGGATTTGGGGTTATGCACTGGGAGTCCCCATGAAAGTAGCACCTTGTCCGGCCACCAAGATGGGGTATGTCTCCCTTAGCAGAGCTGAATCTAAATTAAATGGACTCATGAGACTCTTATGGTTCCTATCGGGAGGAACCTCCTTGTACCTTTTCTGTTTTTCCATATTCTTTTCCCTACACTGACAGGATATATTTAGGTTCAAAACTCATCTTTGAAATGTCAGTGATTTACCTGGCTCTGAACTCTTTTCATCCTTCAAAAATCCCTTCTAGGAGTATCACCATCCCCTTCCCATGAAAGAGATGGTAGAGGTCAGCTGGTAAGTTTGCCAAAGCCACCCCTGGGCCACTCCGCAAGGTTCTGGGCAAGAAAATGTTGAGGGTGGTGCAAGCAGCAGTTGGGAACAGGGGTCTATGGTGTGGTGGCCATTCTAGAAATGTAACCCCTCTGAAACGTGCTGCCTAGGCTTTGTGGAGAAGGGTAAAACAAATAAAGCTGCCGCCTGTTTGGAACGTGCACTGGCTCCTTCCACATCTGCAGGACATTTAGCTCCTTGCATCTGGTAGTGTTTGTGCAAATATAATTCCATATTCACTAATAATTCCTGGGGCTAAAGGACCCCCCTAGGGTAACCTTGTTAATATTCTCTCAAGGCCTGGTGTGAACGCCTCATAGCATTTTGATTAGAATTCAATCTTGTGTTTTTTTCCCCTCTCTGTCTCTTTCTCCTTCTCTCCTCTCATGCTTTTCTGCCCCCTGGTTTCCTGGCCACCCACATCAGGAGACATTCTCCCTCCCTTCCACTCTCCACTCTCAGTTTCAAGGAATTTCCTTGTGTCAAAGGCAAAGTGTGATTGACATATTTTCCCCCTCTGAGGAGCAGTCACCTTGGTGTCTGATTTAACCATGTCCTTACGCGGCTCACACAATCTCTACCTGGGTGAGGGAAGCCTGCTGCGCACCCTTCTTCAAGCACCAGCCTTGGAGCAAGGCAGCTCAGTGCTTTTACAGACTTTTAAACTGCTGCTCTCTTTCTCTTTATTTTCTTTCTTTCTTTTTTTTTGCACTGGCAAATGATTTCTGCTGAGTTGTACCTTGAGCTGTAAAGAATTTTAGTGGTCTGCAAGCAGGAAGGCCAGTTGCCTCCTGCCAGTGCCCTCTACCTGCCAAGAAAGGCATTTGCTGTTCTTCAAATCTGGGACAAGAATGGCTATGGAAAGAATTCTCTAGTTTCAAGTTCATTGATGCTGGGCAAGCTGTACTCTTTTGGCTCCTTAGTCTTACTTGACCGACTTGTTTGTCTCTCAGAAGAAAAGAGGTCATAGAAAACAAAAACAAAAGCAAACTAGCCATAACTTGAGGAATTATATCTAACCCGAAAGAATTTCTTGAAAGGAAAAGTTCTTGGTGCTAGAATGTGTGATTCTGGAATGCTCACACTCTCTGGGGTCTTTACAACAGGCTGCCTTTCTTTGTTTTTTTTTTTTTGTTGTTGTATTGTTGGGGATTCATTGAGGGTACAAGAAACCATGTTACACTGGTTGCATTTGTTAGGAAAAGACCCTCTTACAATCGTGTTTTGCCCCCAAAAGGTGTGGCACACACCAAGACCCCAAGACCCCACCCCCTTTACTCCT
>CAUYON010024004.1:0-17944 GCA_963573935.1 Arctocebus calabarensis | reverse complement strand
AACAATGACGGCTGCAACCAAAAAATGGCAGGGCATTGTGGTGGGCGCCTGTAGTCCCAGGTACTTGGGAGGCGGAGGCAGGAGACTCGCTTGAGCCTAGGAATTGGAGGTTGCTGTGAGCTGTGATGCCACAGCACTCTACCTAACAGCTTGAGGGTCTGTCTCAAAAAAAAAAAAAAAAAGATGGGAAACAGTCAAACATGTTTAGATATTGAAGGATATGGTTTAATTTGGTAGGGAATATTTGAGTGTACACAAAGAGAAATAATGACTGTTGGTATGATGGACAATTATCAAAGGTGGAGCATGAGGGACTCTACCTTTTTTAAATATTAAGACAAATGTAGAAGATGCGTGAAGATTTAACTTATAAGACTAGTAGATAAAAACTACATAGCCTCAATTTTGTCACCTATGAGGAAAGGGATGGTGAAAAGAAGGAATCACCTAGAGAGAACTGAATGGAGTGAAATGGAGAAAAGAGTGAAAAAGAGAATTGGATAGAAAGATACATTTCTAGAATTTCTAATTTTATTGTGAGCCCAACTGAAGTTGATAACCATGAATTTCTAGTGATGAAAATCTATCACATGATCTGATTTAAAAAAAAAAAAAAAACAGCATTTGCTTGAATTTAAGTCAAGAAAAATAAATAAAGGTAAGAAAAGAGTTTATGGGGTGGCACCTGTGGCTTAGTCAGTAAGGCACTGGCCCCATATACCCAGGGTGGTGGGTTCAAACCCAACCCCGTCTGAACTGCAACAACAACAAAAAAATAGCCGGGCATTGTCAGGGACGCCTGTAGTCCCAGCTACTCGGGAGGCTGAGGCAAGAGAATCACCTAAGCCCAGGAGTTGGAGGTTGCTATGAGCTGTGTGACAACCACGGCACTCTACTGAGGGCGATAAAGTGAAACTCTGTCTCTACCAAAAAAAAAAAAAAAAAAGTTTATGGAAACAGCAACTACACAATTAAGATGATCACAATGAAATCAAATTTTGATAGGATAAGTAAGTTGATGACCTGACAACAGACAGATGGCTTGATGCATAGGAGTTTTCCATGGGGTTGTTGGATGATGTAAGCTAAATGAATATCACAGAAGGAAGCAGAAGAAGTTTATGGTTAGGAAGAGAGATACATGCATGTAAACTCAGAGCAGCTGTGAGATATTACAAACTCCACTACACCAAACAGAAGCTTGCTAAGATGAAATAAGGAAGGTAGACTTTCAAAGTGGGGAGGCAAAAGAGCCATTGATGGGCTTTCCATAAATATACTGATGTCATTAATATAATCATGGGCCTTGGAAGTGAAGAGAACAACCCTAAATGATGCTGCTCCCGAAGTTTATGACTGAGTAGTAGGAAATGACTTCAGGTCCAACAGAAGGATAGAATGAGGATGATGACATAGTTGAGAAAAACCTTAAAGTGGTCCAAGTGTTTCCACCAATTGAGCTGGTCCAAAGTTACAGGATAATTAATATCTTCTCTTTTAGAGAATATTTGGGAAGAAGTGTCACAGGCTGGAGCCCCAGATAGATCATAATTATAATAACATAATTAATTACGTAAATCAACCCTTTAGGTTATCTCCTCTATTGAAATATAAGCTTGGCTTGGCGCTTGGTAGCAGCAGTTACTGTGCCAGCCACATACACAAGGCTGGTGGGGTTTGAACTCAGCCCGGGCCAGCTAAACAACAATGACAACTGCAACAAAAAATAGCCAGGCATTTTGGCAGGTAACTGTAGTCTCAGGTACTGGGAAGGCTGAGGCAAGAGAATCACTTAAGCCCAAGAGTTTGAGGTTGCTGTGAGCTGTGATGCCACCGTACTCTACCTAGGGTGACAAAGTGAGACTCTATATCAAATAAATAAATAAATAACAAGCTCTCTGAGGGCAGTGACTTTGTCATGTTCCTCTTAATATTATGTCAGGCACAAGATTCCTATGGAGTGTGACAGCTAGAAAGAGTTCTGGCATGTAATAGAAAACAACTATGTATTAACAGTGAATCCTAGTTAATAGTTTTGCTTAAAAAAGAAAAATGAGAATAGGTATATAGCTCATTTTTACCTTACAAAATTTTGTTGATATAATGACACTCCCTTGAGAAAGCTCCAGATAATTTTCCCAAGCTAATTTAGAAATCACGAAAACATAATTACCTCCCTTCAACGTCAGAGGATGCTATAAAGCATTAATTCCTGCCAGATATTCTGTAGAGTAAGTATCTATGTCAAAACTTAAAATTCTAGAATCTGATTTCTTTTCAAATGCAAATATTCTATTTTCATACTTTCATAAAGATGAAGATACACATAACCGATCACTGATACCAAAAATCCAATATGTTATACAATCAGCAGTTACCATCAACCACTAAAGGCTGCTCTCAGAGGCACTGTTGGTTTGGATCTCTGCTTTCTCCACTAAGTTTTAGCTGAAAGTGTTAGGGAAAAGGAGCTTCTCTGAGGCAGACTGCTGCATGCCAAGCTGGTCACCTACTGACTCATGTAATAGCACACTTCTCGGAGCCTAAAGTGTGACAATGTCTTACCCAATGGTTTGAGGCTCTCTGAAACTAATGAATTCTTAACAACCATTTCCTATTGGTTGTTTATTTGTTTTTGAATTCTTGAAGGAACTCAGGAAGCTGCTATCATAAAAGCCACATAGATAGAATATGTAAGCACGGGAAATACCTGCATATGCTTTGACTTCGAAGCTGCTTGTGAGAGTTATTAGGTCGTTCTAAGTACCAACTAAATGTGCAAAGCAGTTAAGACGCATACTCAAGCTAGAGTCGATTCTTCACCTACCTCTTATCAAATTTCAGCGTTTAGCTATTCTTAGGGCCTCCACAATTCGTAGCTACATCAGAATTCAAAATCTGTTAATTTCCTTAAGTTGTGCTGAGAGTGAAAATGGTTCCTGAGCAGGCTTAGTCCTAGTCCTGTGGAGACTTCACAACACCACATAGCCCTAGCTATCAATGTATCATTAAAATAATATAATAATAACTTAAATTGATTTTAGAATCTAAATACTATGCATAACATCATCATTTTATTCAAGTATGTAATTACAAAGGCTCAGATTACAAAAAATATGCCGCGGTTTAGCATTACCAGTTGCCTGAATAGTGAGGGAAAGAAGCTACTCCCTTATCTATCATGGGTGGCACTACCAGGAAAACAGAGCTGCTCTTATGTGAAAAGCCAACTGCAGCGTCCAATCCAACTGTGACCCTTCTCCTTGTATTTCTCCTGATCAACAGAATATCAATCAAAGCAACAACCAACAGTAAACATGCAGAATCACAAATCTAAAAGAGAAAATAAAATCTAAGAGATTTTATATCAAAGAAGACTATATGAAAGAAAAGCCTCCCCTCCAACCCCCCCAAAAGTAGAAGACTTCACACTGGAATGAATACACAAGCATAGTACATTCCTATGTTTCAAATTAGCCCAGGAGGTTGGCCATCCCTAATGTAATCACGAAAACTATCTAGAAGATCTAAATAAAGGAACTGACAGTAATCATCAGAGCTTATGCTAGAAGGCTGAAGTCCATAACAATAGTCTACTAACTGTTTAGATTAGTTCTTCATTCCAGAAATCTTGCAGTTGAAAATATTATCATTGGTCTTTTAAACTTAAATAGGTATTGATTCAGTTTAATATGTATCAAAAACACATGGCTTCTTAGTCGTAAAGTAACTAAGAGAAACCTAGAGAAACTGTTAATCTCTGAAAACAAACCCCAAACCTGCAATAACTAATGTCTTAAAATAAATCCAAGGAAGGTTTTGTGCCCTTTGCATATTCTCATTGAGATGGCTTGTGGGGTTGTATGGGGAGTACACACTGGTGTTATGCCCAGGAGGCCCTCAAAGACCACACCACCAGACATGTGGAAATAAAGAGGAGTCCTTTTATTGAAGAGCCAGCCAGCAACTGCCTCAGTGTCCCAACATAGGGTTTCTGAGAGCAGCCCCTAGTTGTCTGAGGCTCTGGCTTTATAAAGCAAAAATTTTTCCAGAGGACAAGCAAGCATAGTTAACAGTTAGGGGAAATCACGGGGGTGAGGCGGTTTAGTCAGTTTACAATGCTATTAACACTAGAGCACTTAATAATTCTTTTTCACAAAACAAATACAATCTACAATGTCCTAAGGTAATGCAGGGAGGGGGACTCGCAGGTAAAATAAACAGCATGATCATAAAAGGCAATAATCACCAGGGACATAATCATGAGTGCAGTTAGTAACTTACATCACTAACAACTTTAGTTGAAAGTATTCACAGTTATACAATGGGAGGGCAAACAAGAGGAACCAGTTTCAAAAGTAATGGAATATAACAGAAGCGGAGTAAACAGTAAAGTGGATTCGAACTTGCTCTTTTAACATTTCCTTATCATACACAGATGGCATGGAGACCACCTTGACATAATCACAAGGGTTGTTGTCACAGGGTAGTTAGTGACTTTCTACACAATACTAATAATTCTAACAGATCTAACCAGGTACACTTAAAATACCATGCAATGGGTGGGGAGGCAAGTGGATGGGTTTTTTTAATGTAATAAAATGTAACAAAACAACAGGATGGAATCAGACCTGCTTTGGCTTCCCACTGATTCTCAGGGGAAAGCTTTGCATCAAAATGGAGTTAGGCTTGCTTTTCTCTCACCTTACCACTGGGTTTTCCAAAAAGTTTTCATACAAGACCCTTAGGATAACTGAGATACACCCATGTATACACATGCAACACAGATGGCGCACACGACAGGCATCAGAGCCTCAATTCTGAGCCACAGACCTCAACACAAACCTCGGTTCTGACTTCATGAGGTTATTGTGAGGATTAAGAGATAATTTAAGAGGTTTTCCATAAATATTAGCTCCTTCCTCCCTTTCCTGTCCTTCTCCAGGGACTAATTCATCATAAGTAGTGATGTAAGACTGCCAGTGAGAAACAAGGCAGCAAAGAGGCACCTCTGGGTGATGCTTTTTCAAGAGACAATGAGGAAACATCTCTCAGCACTCCCCTCCTTTACTAGCTCAGTTCAGGGCCTACGTGTGGTGCCCCTGGCTGAGACTAGAGACCAGTCTCTAGTCAGAGCAGCTCCCTGCTCTCTTTGGAGGCTTCTCCACTTTCAATACAGTGATACAGACAGGCAGAGGATAATAACATCTTTGGAATACCTTTAAATATGTATTCAGAAATAAAATTGCAATAGGACCCACTATTCACGACACAAACTAATGTGTGTCAGAATGTAAGTTTAATAAAAGAGAAGAAAAACCAAAATGCAATTAGAAGAGGAAAATAAAAGATTACTGAAGTAATCCAAGATCTAAAAATGTCATTAAATACATTTATCATCCTATGGATCTGTCCTTAGATACATAAGCAAGTAACTTACACCATAAAAGATGTGGTATAAAATGGAAAGTCAGGAAGCAAACAGTAGCAGAAAATTCATCAGCAACATGTCATTTCTATGTCTTTACTATCATGGCTCCACCATCTGGGTTATATTTTATAGTTAGTTGTCTGGGCCCGAAATAAAAGATGACTGGTTACGGTTTCTATTTCTATCAACGTGACACTAAATTACAGCACTATTTTTCCTCGGCTCCAGAGATGTGCCA
Source organism: Arctocebus calabarensis (assembly GCA_963573935.1). Lineage (NCBI taxonomy): Eukaryota > Metazoa > Chordata > Mammalia > Primates > Lorisidae > Arctocebus > Arctocebus calabarensis. The sequence goes on along the minus strand of CAUYON010024004.1, from coordinate 12,275 downwards.
TTTGTCTTCCTACAATCCACAAGCAGAACCTTTTAAATTTTAGCACCAACAGTCCAATCTTACACACAGTAGATCACTTCACTTGCACAACTATATCTGAAAAATAATGCTTTCACACTAACATAGGAAGTCTACTCCCCTCACATGTGAGTGTAAAGAACTTTAGTTTATACTCAGGAAGTTCAGTTAAGACAATAAAAATTAGTAGAGCAACTCTATGTGGACCATCACACTAAATATCTATTAACACATGTAATCTGTTAACAATATGTGCTGAAAAGCAATCCTTAAGTCAACCAGATGATTAATTGCAGTGGAATAGGTGAAGAAACTGGATTAGTCTACGTCCAGGCAAAGTGCTACCAGATGCTAACCGTGAGCTATCACATCACAAATTCCAACATATTAATAAGTAATCATTTTGTTAAAACCTCTTGGTAAAAAGAGAACTCTTTACTTATTTCATATTAGTTGAAGAATTAACTAATTTCAAAAGTACTGTAAACTTTCCAACTGAAAAAACAAGTTATAGTCGATGTGGAGAGAGTATTTTATACAAAGTTTATTACAAGAACCAGTTTATATACTCTTAGTTGAATTTAAAGATAAGAAGCCCATAAACTTGTTTTTCTTTTTTTTTTTTTTTGGTCAAGTGCAATGATATCTTTAGCTGCAAGGTTTAAATAGTACAAACATGGTTACATGTTACTGCATAATTTATAATATTAGTGCTTTTAACTACCGAAAGCCTAGTCAAATTTGGAAAATGTTTAAAAGGAAAAGTAATCAAAAATACATTTCACAGTGAGCTTCTACAAAAGAAGATAATGGAGAAATTTAGAAGATATCCTAGCACTACTAGAAATGGGTACACACATGCAAACATGCACACCCATATTTGCCTTGATTTTTTCTTTACAAAAATATTTAAGATGAATAAAACTATACAGTTCATTTAATTCTTTCTAAAATATAAACACAGATATTTGGTAACAAACTTAATAAAATATTTGTGTGTCATAAATCTGCAAATGACAGTCTTTAAGAATCTTTCTGGTGAATATTTTTAAGATAAAAATTTATATCCTTCCGGACTACAAGTTCATATCGTTTTTGAAGAATACCATAACCTACCTGGGTGTCTGGTATTCAATAAAGATGGGTTGATACAGAATTTAAGAAATTACAACTTGAAAGAGAACGAAAGATTTGGAATTCTTTGTACAATTACAAAGACCTGCCCGAAAATTTATTTTAAAAATATGATCGATTCATAGACCACTATCATTATTCATATAAAACAAAGGTAAGGAGATAAAATTAGGTTTTAAAGATAGTTGGAGAGAGATGAACTCTCCTCATTAAGAACCATAGGACACAGGGAAGGAAAAGGAGGAAAAGCCTTAATTTAGATAGAGGTGACCATGTGCCACCTCCTTTAATAAAGAGTATATGTAGTATTTTTAAAGGCCCACTGATAATGCTGCCCTGGAAATGGTGAGCCCAGTGTTAAGTGATAGAAATCAACCCAAAATTATTTAAATGGCCTAAAAGAGAGTATTTACTCAAATAATTAGGGAAGTTGTATGTGCAAATCAAAGGCCTTTAGCAGACATCATGAAATAGGGAGCCTACTTCATCTTTGCACTGATTCCACTGATTGACACTGAAGTATCAACGAATTATGTAGATATTGAAGGCTGTAAAATATCAAGAGAGGAAACAGGTCAAAAGTTCTCAGAACACGATCCTGGCACCAGCAGCATGACCTGGAAACTTCTTACAAACTCTGTAGGTGGATCTCATCCGCTTTCATCATGCCTTCAGCTGATAATGATGTAGCTAAAATCTGAGAACCACTTACCCAAACCGAGCTCCAGGCCGGGCTAGAAGTTACTCGATGGTCTTAGTCTAAGGACCAGACTTCTTCTATAGTACTGTTTTCATAGATAGAAAGGATGGATGGATAGATAACATCATTTCACAAGTGGATTCATGAGTTTTCTTTATCAGATATGCAGCTAAAACAAAAACATAAGCCTGCATAAAATACTAATTTTAAAACATCTGAAAATTGGTCATTTATTTATTCATCAAAAAACTTCATGAAGTATCAAATATTTCATGGACTAATATTTGACAATGAGAAATGCCTATATTTAGTTCCTAGCCTCAAGAGTCAGCAGGGGTAGAAGAGACAGACATCTAAAAAATAACTACAGTGCAGTTACTTATGATAAAGCAGACTTACAGACATAAGGAACTTGAAAGGAGAGAGAAAATTACCTAGAAGAAGATCAAAAAGGACTTCAGGGAAAGTGACCTTTTAAAACATCCTTCATTCACCACCTCGTGAACACACGATAAATATTCTAGCCAATGATGATACAAAGATAGGTAAAAGGCAGAGCCACCCCTGCTAGGAGCTAAAAATCTACCACATATGTAGAACAATAGAAAAAGGGAAAGGGTTGGCAAGAAATAAGACGACTGGAAAAGGAAATGAATAGAGAGAAGAGAGTTATCAAAACAGCCGAAAAGAAGGCATTACAGATCAAATGAGGTCTATCTGCAAGAGAGTGACAGCAAAACCCAGCAGGAGCTATTGGCACAAGCAATTCATGACCCATGTAGGTACACAGTTAAGAAGAGAACATATGAGATAAGGCCCAGGACACTGGGGGCAGGAGTCTGCCCTCTATTGGGGAGGAACTGTCATGCTTTTTAAAGGGTTTAAAAAATCGGGTAATGTGACTGACGCACATCTTGAAAAGGTCAGTGTGGTAGCAAAAACCAGATTGAAGAACTTCAATCTCATCAGAAAGGCCTAAACATCTAACAGTACATCTAAAACAGGCTTAGGTATTACTCAGCCAGACAAGAAATATTTACAGCTTATTTTCCGTGTAGAGTAGTCTGGAAAGATTAAAATTGTAATGCTACATTCATATACATATTTATGGAGAGATCAAGTATATTGTTATGTATTCAGGAAAACGTACCTCCATGTGTGAGTAAATTATTTTTCTCTTAAATCCAAACTATAATAACAAATCATCCAGCATTTAAAGTAACTGAAAGTCTCAGAGAGGCTTTACCTAAATTTAATTAGAGACTTAAAAAAAAAGTCAAAGTCTGCCTTCACTCTATGATTTATCATACAGTAAGTGAAGTTGATTTAATAAAATGCCAAAGTTTCATCTCATTTACTTTAAGTTAAATCCAATTTTCACAGACAGGAAAGTGGTGAAAATTCATCTTTAATTTTCTCTGTATTGGATGCCCCCCCTCAAAAAAGCCAAATGAATTACTCAACTCATCTCATTCAAAGTTCCAGCTCTCAAAAATATGAAGATCCTCGGATTTGTAAATAGACCTGAACTTTGCTGTCATAAGTTCATAATAAATCCTGCCACAAAGAAAAATGGCCAGAATATATTTTATTCAAAAATCAATTAGGACCACCGGGAATTATTTCAAAATGAGAATCTGAAGAAATGTACAGTGGGAGGAAAGTTTCCAAAAGTAAAATTGTTTCTTTCATACTTAAACTATAACTCTAATTTTTAAAGTACAATGCTTTTAAAACAAAAATTACTATTCTATTTGTACCAATTTTTTCCTAGAAGAAAGTAGAGGTTATATAAAATTCCTTAAAATTTCTATAACAAAGATCAAACATTATGTTATATCCAGGAAGTTAATTTTTAAAACCTCCATTTTACTATGTTCAAAAGATCAAACTATCTTACACAATAGCAAGGCAGAGATAATCATAATTGGCCAATATCTCTCCTTTACCTCTTTCTGAAATGCACATTATAATTCTAGAAATAAATGATCAGGACAATTCTAAGGTATTGAAAAAATGAAAGCAAAGGAAACAAAGGATAAAAATGTTAGTTTCACTGTCAACCACCCCTTACGGCATAGCATATGCACTTGTTTATTGGATAACTATTTATTGAGCACCTGATATACATAAGAAATGAACATGCAAAAAGTTTATGATCTCATGAAAAACATTATAGCATAGAAAACAGACAATGAAGAACTATATGGAATGGTGACCAATATGCTTCGGAGGCAAGGAGATAAAAGTACAGATGGTAGAGACAGGCTGATCAGGCAAGTCTCTGGGAAGGGGAAACATGATTAGAGACGAGGATGTCAAGATGGATGGAAAACCCTTGTAGGCAGAGAGAGTAAGAAGCAGGAAGACCTTGGTGCAGGGGCAATCTTGGAGCATTGCAGAAACAGAGGCTCAATCAAGGGCCGTGATGAGCAGCTAGCCAGGAGCTGACTACATGATTTAAAAAAGAAAACCTGGATTTTATTCCCACTCTGTTGAGAAGCTGCTGGAGATTTGGGGTAGAATTCCTAAATTCCTAATACCTAACTTTTTTTTTTTTTTTTAAGAACATCTGCTGTAAGAACAACCTATCAGGGGTAAGAAAGGAAACCGGGAGAAGCGTGGGGAAGCCAGTGTTGGGGTGAGAGAGGGTGGAAGCCTGGGCATCAGTAGGTCTTCTCAAATGGATTAACCTTATGAAACAAACAGAAAGCACAACAGCTGTGCAGCATGTGGAATAAGTGGACAAAACTGTTTAGAGTTCAAGACTCTGACCTGTAGGCTAAGTCTTCCCAACACACACTGACCCTATACCTGTAATAACACCAACATGGCTTGGGTCTGAAACACCAGCCTAAGAAAGGAAGCAGCAGTTAGTTCGGGGCAAGTGAATCATGAATAGGGTGTGAAGAAAAAAAACTCTTCACAGTATGTAAGTAAGGAACCCCAAAATAATGTATTACTGTTTCATTGAATACTGAGGTTAGTACACACACATACACACACATGTGCATAGATACAACATACGCACATGCCCCACTGAGACACCTGTCAAAATAGTAGGGATTATCTCTGGAGGGGAAGGAGAGTGCGGTCATGGATTATTTTCACCTTCTGTGTATCTCTGTAATGATTTCATTATTTATAACAAGTTGCATTGGTTTAGTAAACAGGCGTATAGAAGTTTGATAGTCTTTCTCTCCTTAAAATAAAAATATGTCCTCTCAACTAAATCATCAAGAATACAGTGGAAGAATAATTTGAGGTTTTAAAGAACAATTCAGTATGTTTTCAATATGCATTCTTTTAAGTGAAAAATCATAAATTCATTAAAATTCTACCTATACTATTTTTCCAGTTGAAGATGTAACTTAAATATTTTCATTTAAAGAAATTTAAAAATAAATAAACTCACAGAATGTGAGTTAACGCTTCCATTCTCCAGTCCATATATAAACATATCATGGATATAATGTCATAGAAAATGTGTTGAAAGTATATAGACTCAACTAATAGAGGCTATCATGGGACAAGAATTGGATAGTGTGGATGAAATGATATGAAAAAGGAGTTTTACTTTTTATTTTACTGATGTCTACATTTTAATTTTTAAGTATTTATCAATGTATCACTTGAATAACTTAGAAAATCTTTCTAAGCCTATAGAGTATATTATTATACTCTCTACTTTCTTGACATGGCTTCCCAAAAAAACATATCTTCAATTCCAATTTTTTTTAAAGACCTTAGACTTTAAATATAATGGAATAGGATTATAGTAGAAGAGTGACATAATCTGAATTATGATCTAAAGAAGCTTATTTTGATAACTGTGAGAAGTGGTTTTTTGGAGAGCAGGAGCCAGAAGCACAAACCGTATTAAGGAGGCCCCTGCAGTTGTTCAAGGGAAGGATGGGTGGTGGCATTAACTATGAGACTGGCACAGGAAATGGGGAAAACAGCCTTAACTATGTGGCAGGTAGTATGCTTTTCTATACCTAGATTTCACCTAAGAAAGAGACCTGTGGTGTAGTTTTTCTAGTTTGAATTGAAGATGTGGAACTTTGGAGGTGTTTTGAGGGGAGGGAATACTTGTACTATGACCATTGCAGAAAGTAGTTTCCCAGTCTCCTAAGAAATCAAAAGACTTACAAGGCCTCTTTTACACATTTAGAAGCAAGTGAGGTAAAAATTATTTCAAAACAAATAGTTCTCAGTTTAATTCTAATATTAATTTATGTTTTACCCCTCATAATATGTCATTCTATCAAGTCTCTGAGCTTCATTTTCTATTTTACCTCCTCAAATACAAATTCCATCTTTTCATTACTTTTTTACTTATTTCAAGCTCAATGCTAAAAATAAAAATTTCAAAAATTTTTCAATGTTTGTTCAAACATATTAGATGATTCATTGTTTCCTTTATTTTACTTTATATGATTAAAGAAGTAAAAACAGAAATCAATATTTTACACATATTTTTAAAAAGGTTACATGAATTTAAAATTTGAATGTAATGCTTTAAGGAAAATATGTTTAAAAGTCTGTAAATAATAATAGCAAATTTTCCAATTAAACTTTTAGATACTCCATCATATAAGTGGAACACTATAGTGTACATTTCTAAGAGTTTTACTTTTTATAATTCCTCTACAAAATGCACCAAATCCAACTCTGAACTAGCAAAATGTTTAAAACACAAATAGTTCAAAAACACCAGATGCTGGCATAGATGCAGAGAGAAAGGAACACTTATACACTATTGGTGGGACTTCAAACTAGTACAACCTCTGTGGAAAATAGTATGAGGATTCCTCAAAGAATTAACAGTAGACCTACCATTTGATCCAGCAATCCCACTACTGAGTATTTACTGGTAGAAGAAAAAGTCATTTTATCAAAAAAACACTCGCACTAGAATGTTTACTGCAGCACAATTCACAATTGCAAAGCTGTGAAATCAACCCAAGTACCCAATAATTCATAAAATGTGGTATATGTAAACCATGGAGCACTATTCAGCCATGTTAAAAGAACACCATTTGCAACAATCTGGATGGAACTGGAGACCATTCTGCTAGGTAAAGTATAACAAGAATGGAAAAACAAACATCACATATTTGGAAATACCTTATCAGTACTTACGTGCACAGATGGAAAAAAAACTCAGTGGAAACCAGATGAGAGGGAGGAGGAGGGGATGAGTAATATCATACCTAACAGGTACAATGCACTTCGTCTGGATGAGAGGCACACTCATAACCTTGACTCAAGCAAAAGCAATCCATGTACCCAAAACATTTGTACCCCCACAATACTCTGAAGTTAAAACACATACACGCGCACACACACAATAAATCTAGACTCTGGTCTACAGTTATCAAAGTCAGGCAGTATGTGCAGTGCTTCTAAAGTCTACAGCAAAACTGCCACATTGTCTGCCACAACGGAAGTGTTCTGTACGTACTTGTCCTGTATGGGAGCCACTGGCCAGCCATATATTGGCTTCGAGCACTTGAAATGTGGCTAGAGCAAAAGAAGAAATGAATATTTAATTTCATTTAATTTTAATTAAATTTAAATAATCACATCTGGCCTGTGGCTGGCTCATTGAACAGTATTTGCTCTGAGATATGAATTTCACAAGCTTGGGAATAAGCTTTTAGATGGTCTATTAAGGATCGTAAAATCAAAAGAAAAGAGCAATTGGTATATATCAGTAAATTTTTATATAAGAGTAATATAAATTCCACAGAATTCCAAGAATCCTGGAATTACTCTTTTTATATAAGAGTAATATAAATTCCACAGATTTCCAAGAATCAAGAAAGTAGGTTCTACTCTGAGGACAGCCTCAAGTTGGGTCCTTACATAGCAGGCTAATTATTTCATGGCTCCAAAAAGCAAGAGTGACATGTCTAAGTCTAGAATTCAATATCAGGAGTTATTCAGCCTGAGAAGTCTATCCACATGTGCAAATGACAGAGCCGATCAAGTGTGTTTTATTGAGATCAAGCAATGCTGTATGGCTTGCTATTACAGTCGAATATTACTTTCTAGGTTTGGATTTCATCTCAATTTTATGGATGACAAATTAAGCGGCATGGAGAAAGTTACACTGCAACTCAGAATTGTTGATAAACCAATTTTAAGTATAATTTCCAGTATGTTTCCTCCCTAGATTCAAACAGTGTGAGCAAACTCAAGATTAAATTAGTGAAACCAAGTAAGTTTGCAGCAATGAAGCTATATTATAAACAATATTCTCTTAAAGGGGGATTATCATTGTAAGGGAATCAGATTGAGAGTCTTTAGTTAAAATACAAACATTGATCATGAATATCTGGATCTCATACTAAAATCCCAAATTTTAGATCTTTTGCTTTTGCTGTTTTCCAGAAGTAAGTTATTCCAAAGAGTGTTAGAATACACGCATATTAAGAGAACACTGACTTCTCAGAGAACCTAGGAGTTTGTTATCTTTTATTAAAAATGTATTTATATATTTTATTTCAGTGTGTTATAAGGGTACAAATGTTTTAGTTATATACACTTAGGCTTTACCTTTTTTATTAAAGATAATGTGTTTGTGGTGACAAATACTTCACTTTACCTTACGTTACCTTTAATAAAAAGTAAACCCTAAACCAGACCAAACAAAGAGGGAAAGAGAGAGACAATGAGAGAGACAATTTTCTCCAAAATCAACTAGACTCTTAGTTGCTTTGGAAAAATCAATTTAATACTAGAGACTTAAGACAATAGGAATGTCTACTTTTTTTTAATGAATTCACATGTCAGTGTGGGACATTTACATAAAAAGTCTATTTTGTGAAATAAATTTAAAAAATGAAATACTCTTTTAGTCTTTTTGTAATATCAGGTTTAATGGTTCTTCTTCCAAGAATTAGGAGCAGTGGTCTAAAACTAACGACAAGAACCATTCTGAGTACCATATTTGACAGGGTACAGGTTTAATTGGCACTTTTTTGCCCAGATGTTTGAGGGAAAAATAAAGGTGCACATTACATGCGTGGCACTAATTCTGTATCTATATAAATGTTTTTAATTCTTTTATTAATGTTTTATGTGTTAATGGTGTAACTCTAGAAAGCAGAAATAATATCTTTATGCAAGATCCCTGGAATATGGTCCTCAGTTTTGTTGAACTTAGAACAAACATGCAGCAAAAGCATTTCTGGCCAACAAAGAACAATACATTTCTCCTTTCACACTTTAAGCAGGAGCTAGCAATCTAGCTGACAGTTTTACAAAAATTATTGAAAAATCCCCTGAAAAATGTTGACATGGTCTTCATATACTGCAAGCTTCATGCTAACAGTTATTCAATATGTTAATGACCATGGATGGCAACAGAGCTCCAGAGAGACATTTTAGATCTCCTCCCACAGAAAGTGTCATCAGACTGTGGGGGCAACAGGAAGAAATGCTTCTGCAGATGCCAAAAGAGAAAGCAATGAGAGGGAAATCTCCACAGTGGCTAGACGTGAAGCAATAGACAAAAACGCAGATTCTAGGGTAGTGTAGGTGGGATCTCTGACACAATAATAGGGTAAAAGAATTATACTAGAAATAAAAATATTTGTGATTTCTAAGGGACACCTAAATGGTGCTTTAGCTGTATGAAGAGAGGTTTGAGCATGGGGACACAAACAAAACTTGCCCCAAAACTTGCAGCAGCCTAGGAGAATCAAGTTTTGGAATTTCATTTTTAAGTTATTTATCTTCGAAAGACTGACAGCCTTGAGCAGTCCCAAATTGCCAGTATGCATGAGGCCCCATTCCACATCACCTAGATGGGACATCCAGCAGAACTGTGGACATCAAAGGAGCCAAAACCATGGTGGTTAAAACCAGTGGACAAGAGAAAACACATTTCACTGTTGTTCTAGCCTATTGTATAGATGGGGCAAAGCTGCCACCTATGATCATCTTTAAAAGAAAAATGTTTCTGAAGATTCCAAGTGGAGTTACTTTCCATGTACATGAATAAACATGAATGTGTGAAGAAGGCACAAAAATTTGGTCCCAAAGACCAAGAGGATTACTTAGAAAACCAGCTTTCTTTGTTTTTGATCACATCAAAGCCCATGTTACACGAAGTACAAAAGCAATCACGGTGAACTTGAAAACCCAGCTTGCTGTGATACCTGGTAGGCTAACCAGCTAACTGCAAACGCTTGATGTGTCAGTAAACAAGCCCTTTAAGGCCCCAATGAAGAAAGATCAGACCTCATGGATGCAGTCAACTGGTAATGATTAATCACCAACTGGCAGAATTAAGACAGCATCTATCAGGGTTGTGATTGGATCCTCAGATCATAGAACCCTGTCAAGAAGGAAATGATTGTAAAATCATTTAAACAATTAAGAAATGCTATGGATGGAACTGAGAATGATGAAACTGACTGGGATGAGGACAGTGACTCTTCGGAAGATACTAGGAATGTAGGAATGGAAGAAGATGGTATGAAGCGTAAATATTGTAAATTTGTTACTGGCACATAAAATGTCTCGCACCTTGAATCTGCTCTTGTGTTTTGTAATTATTTATTACATAAAATGTCTTGTTCCATATGTTAAATAACAAATGCTAGAAATTCCATGTAATGCCCCCCAAACTAAGTACCTATATATAAACAAAACTTGAATTAAAAAACTAAAACAAAAGATTTCCTTTTTTCTGTAAGTTTGGGCTGAAAATGCGGTTGTGCATTATATATGGCAGTGCAATGCACATAGTAAAATATGGTACTCACATTCTAGATAATTCACGAACACCTGGGCCAACTGTCCTTCTGTGTTTGCTGAGAGGTGGCAGACCCAGCCTTTTCCATTGAGCACCACCTCCAGACATCAGTTGATCTGAGCAGAGCCATGAGGACAAGAGAGCCCAGTAAAGCAGTGACAGCTGCAGTCACAGGCTTCCCTACCTCACAGAGGATGAGAAGCAGGTGCTCACCCCACAAGAACCTTCCAAGCATCAACACAAGGAAGGCTCTGCAGTTCTCAACCTGGGGTCGTGACCCACAGGAACTGTGTTAATGGGCGGAGGCATTAGGAAGGTTGAGAACCACTGCAAAGTAATTACTTGAGACTGTGGTGCTTATGAGAAGAGGATGCTGGCAACTGGCTCTCAGACAAATGCTTCATGAGACACTTCCTAGGAGAACTGTGTAAAAAGAATGCTTTAAGAAGGAAAAGTTAGTTCCTTTCTCATTGTGGAGATTATTAATGGAAGGACACTTGCCATTGTCAACTCTAGCAGCAGAATCAGAAGAAACCAAAATGCAGTGATCCCAGTGGTCGACTCTTAAAAGTTCAACAAACGGCTGGGAGGTGGGGGTGGGAAAGACAGACCACAGTTTGTGGCACTTGATTCCGGAGGTGGAAATGCACCGTGGCTGATGTTAAGCTGAAGTCACTGACTCTGGTGAGGGGAGATGCTCAGTAGCACCTGCTACTGTATAGTACTTTCCAGCACAGAGGGCAATGGATGCAAAGCAGAGTCAGGACCATGGATAGTAACACCACAAACTAACTAGGATGTATGTATTCACTTACATAACATATAATGATTAGTAATGTCTATGTTAACAATAATGTAACAAATCCCAGAAAAATTCACAGTAAAGCTCTTATGAGCAGGAAAAGCCCAGCTCTTGTACAGCACTGATGTGCCTACTACGTGGATTGGCATTCCTAGTTGCCGAGAGGGTTCACCTGTCTCCCTATGAAAAAGTGCCTTGTAGGGATAGTATTGGGGCTCTCAGTTCTGAGGCAGCCTCTAATGGGAGGACACTCCTGCTGAAATGATCAGAGAGGGGACGCACACTCTGGTCCAGAACCGACAAAGCTACTTCTTTCCAAGGGCATCATCAAGGAAAGAAAGGGCTGTTCAAGTAAACTATCCATCAGCTATGAAAAAAGATGCCACTCATCAGCAGAACTTTGCAGCAAAGCTAAAGCTATAAAGGAAGAAAAGTCAGCGTCTCGGATCAGGAGGTCCTCCCTCCCTCTCACGAGGGGCGTCTCAGATCAGGAGGTCCTCCTCACCTCTCATGAGGGTCTATCTCAGATCAGGAGGTCCTCCTCACCTCTCATGAGGGTCTATCTCAGATCAGGAGGTCCTCCCATCCTCTCACGAGAGGTGTCTCAAATCAGGAGGTCCTCCCCACCTCTCACGAGGGGCGTCTCAGATCAGCAGATCCTCCCGACCTCTCACGAGGGGCATCTCAGATCAGGAGGTCCTTCTCACCTCTCATGAGGGTCTATCTCAGATCAGGAGGTCCTCCTCACCTCTCATGAGGGTCTATAAAAGAAAAGGAGTTCAACCTAACAAAACATAAGGGTCTAAAAAATAAAATGAGTGAAACAAAAACACAAATGTGGGGATAAAAAA
>CAUYON010023991.1:0-26567 GCA_963573935.1 Arctocebus calabarensis | reverse complement strand
GTACTACTGTGAAAGGGATAGAATCCTTGACTGTTTTTTCAGCTTGACTATTATTGGTACATATAAAGGCTACAGATTTATGAGTGTTGATTTTGTAGCCTGAGACATTGCTATATTCCTTGATCACTTCTAAAAGTTTCATAGTAGAATCCTTAGTGTTTTCTAGATATACAATCATGTCATCTGCGAAGAGTGAAAGTTTAATCTCTTATTTAATGTATTTTTAAAGTATTTAGAAATTAGTGTTTAATATCCAAAATACAGTAAGTTCAAAATATTAATTTTTAGAGCAGTTTTAGTTTCACAGCAAAATTAAGAGGAAGGTTCCCACAAACCCTCTGCTGTACTTCACTATCAGCATCCCTCATCAGAGCGCTGCGTTTTCTACAATTGATGAAGCCACATTGACATATCATAATCACCCCAAATCCAGAGTTTATATTATGGTTCACTGTTAATGTTACACATTCTATGGTTTTAGACAAATATGTATTGACACGTATCCACCATTATAGTATCATATAGAGTATTTTCATGGCCCTAAAAATCGTCTTTACTTTGCCTGTTTGTCCTCCCATCCCAGCTTAAGCTCTGTTAGGTACATACAAATTTAGGGTTGTATTTTCTTGGAAAATTGACTGTTATCATTAATACCCCTCTTTATCTCTGATAGTACTTTTTATCTTAGGTCTGCTTTTTTTCAGATATTAATATAGCAACCTCAGGTTCCTTTAGTAATTCTTAACTTTTTTTTTTTTTTTTCAGTTTTTGGCCGGGGCTGGGTTTGAACCTGACACCTCTGGTATATGGGGCCAACGCCCTACTCCTTTGAGCCACAGGCGCAGCCCTGTTTTCCCATTCTTTTCCTTTTACGCTATATGAGTATGTTTAAACTAGGTATTTTTTCCCTAGGTAGTTTATAATGGGTCTTGCTTTCTTTTTAATTGAATCTGACAGTTTCTTATCTTATAACAGATGTGTTTCTTTAGCTCATCCACATGGAATATGATTATTGATACAGATGGTTTTAAATACAGGGATGTCCAAACTTTTTTCTTTTGTGCTACACATACAAAGATCCATGCGTACTTTTTGTGATATCTGAAACCACAGATAAGCAAAAAAGCCTACAACTAGCATCTTGTTGTTTTCTATTTGTTCCATCTGTTCTTTGTTTCTCTTGCCTGTCTGTTAATTCAACATTTTTATTCTATTTTATCTCCACTGTTGATTTATTTATACTTCTTTTAAAGAACATTAGTAGTACCTGTCCTAGGATTATAAAGTATACATCTGTAATCAGGGGCTACTTTTTAATATTATGCTGCTTCACATTCTTTGTGCCATTTTGTCCTACATTTGCTTTTATATGGGCATATACAATGCCTTGCTGCTATTTTTTGCTTTGGCTAGCCAGTTATATTTTAGAGCAACTGGGGGGGGGGGGAATTACATTACCTTCAATTATTTCATTTCCAGTGTTCCTCATTTCTCTTTGTAGATACAATTTTCTGTCTTGTTGCTTTTTCTTCTGCCTGCAGACTTTCCTTTAAAATTTCTTGCAGATTGATTTAATCTGTAAATGAACTCCCTAAGTTGCCTTTCTCAGCAAAGTTTTTATCTCTTAATTTTAGAAAAAGATTTTTGCTGGGTATAGAATTCTGGGTTGACAGGTTTTTCTTTTTCTTTCAGCACTTAAAACTGTCACTCCATGGTCTTTTACCTTGAATTATTTCTAACATAAAGTCTATTATAATTCTTTCCTTTGTTCTTGTACATTGTGACTTTTTACTCTGACTGCTTTTGGTATTCTTATCTTTTGATTTCAGGAATTTGAATATGATAGATTTAGGGGTGTTGGAATCTTTTGGGGAAGGAGGATATACAACCTGCTTTATTTTCTTGGAGCTTCCTGGATATGCGATTTGGTAATTTTCATTCTAAGTTTTGGAGTACTTTTAGCTGTTACTTCTTTTATTTCTTCTTCTACCCCATCATGACTCTTCTTTTTCTAAAATTCCCCTGCACAAATGCTTGGTCATTTGATGTTTTTAGTAGAGGTCCTAGATGCTCCGTTTGTTCTTCTCAGTCTTTTTGTTTTCGGTTTTTATTTTAGATGATTTCCATTGACTAATCTTCTGGTTTACAGAGTCTTTTCTCAGCTGTGTTGAGTCCACTTATAAACCAGTCAAAGACATTCTTCATCTGCTATTTTTTAAGTTGTAGCATTCTGTTTGATACTTATAGTTTCTATGTCTCTGCTGAAATTACCCATATGAATTTGTGTGTCATCCACATCATTCATTACAATTGTTAAGGTATTATCATAGTTATTTTAAATTTACTATCAGATTGTTCTACTATCTGCGTCATATCTGAGTCTGGTTTTGATGATGATTTTCTCTTGGATGGTGGTTGTTTTCTTCTGTCTTTTTTTGTTATCTTTTGCATGCCTCAAATTTTTGTTTGTTTGTTTTGAAAGCCAGATACCTTTAGCAGGAGAGTAGAAACTCAAACTGTTTTTATGTCCGAGAATTGGCTAGCCTTTCATTCTGCTGTGTTTTCATTGTGGGGGTTTGAATTGATGTAGTTAGAAGTTAGGCAAGGTTTAAGGTTTGTGGTTGCTATGGTTACCTTTGGTGCACTAAAGGTTTCAGATTCCCCTAGCAATACCTTGTAGTTAAGATGAAGACTGGGTGAATATCTGTTCCACCCTCAGCTTTCAGTTTTCCTTTCACACTTTCCTCATAGAGAATCTCTTTCCATGCTCTCATTGTGGTGTCCCTCTCCCAGAAGTATTCTCTTATTACTTGCTACTTAATACTTGTCAACTGGGGAGGAGGAGGAGCAGTGGGAGGGCTCTGGTTTAGCCTTAGACTTAAGCAGATCCTGTGTCCCTGGGGCTTCGGGCTGGGGCCTCCTCAGTGCTCCTGGCTCTCCCTGGGAGGAGGGGTGGCCAGTGTATATTCCTGCCCCTCCCCTCAGGAAAGAGGGTTTATTTCAGTTCCCTTTTCCCACATACTATGGGTTTTCATCAATGAGAGTTTTGTGTTATTGCCTCTTCAGTAAATTAAGATGTATTTGTATTGCATGTTGAATGGGTCATATGTTGGGTTGGCATTTGACGTGACAAAGGACCCCAATTTTTCCTGATTATCTCCCTTAAATTTATCCTATGGACATTCAAACTTTGAGAAATGTAAGTCTACGGAGAGCTGTCTTAAGTGGATTGGGAAATCAGTGGGCCTCCTCGCATACAGGTGGGATCGTCTGTCTGCTGTCCTGTGCCAGGAGTAATTCTTCCAGTCTGTTCTCCGTACCAGCAGCTGTTACAGCATGAAATGGAACATTTCAGCTGCTGGTTAAATCTTCCTGGCATACATACAAATTTAAAAGAAATGATTGCTCAAAAGTTTCAAACTAGATTATAAAATGGTTTTGCCACAAACGAAGGGCTCCTTCCATTTTAGTACTTAGTGATCAAGCTGGTTTATCATGGGAATAGTGAGGAATTTTCTCAACAATGTTTGAATGAACAATGGGCAGACTCGTGGATGTTGTTACCCAGCCCAGTTGGTCCTGTCTCTGACCTGGCTTCTTAGAGATCTGTAGCCAAGAATATTGCTCAAGGTAACGCAGTGGTGAGACACACATAACCATATACTAACTATAATACGTAGAAGCTACATACAATATACAAGATTAAAAGGGCTGCTACTTGGCTTGGTGCCTGTGGCTCAACGGGCTAAGGCGCCAGCCACATACACCTGAGCTGGCGGGTTCGAATCCAGCCCCAGGGCCTGCCAAACAACAATGACGGCTGCAACCAAATAATGGCCGGGCGTTGTGGCGGGCGCCTGTAGTTCCAGCTACTTGGGAGGCGGAGGCAAGAGACTCGCTTGAGCCCAGGTATTGAAGGTTGCTGTGAGCTGTGATGCCATGGCACTCTATCTAGGGTGACAGCTTGAGGCTCTGTCTCAAAAAAAAACCCAAAACTAGTTTTTAGTAGTATTTTTCCATAAATTCTCAAGTTGACTAATTTTTTTTTATTGACTAATTTTAATGCCATACCCAGATGACATGTGGGGGAAAAGCCCCTCAACCCCAATTGGTGCTTTATACTTGCATGTTTTTGAATAAAGAGGGATTATTCTTTGAGGAATTGGGCCTTCCTCACTGGGCAGAATGGGAAAAACTAGCCAGATCAGCGCATCAACTGAAGACCCATAGAGAACCTAGAAAACACTTCTCTGTCTAGCTGCTGGGAGATAGTTGTCTGTTAGATAGATTTCTTTCTGATAGATTCTCTGCACACACAAGCAGAGGAACTGCCTGCCTTTTTGTTCTAAATGATTTTTTTTCCTCACTATGTTGCCCTCAGTAGAGTTCTGTGGCATCACAGCTCACAGCAACCTCAAACTCTTGGGCTTAGGCGATTGTCTTGCCTCAGCCTCTCAAGTAGCTGGGACTACAAGCACCCACCACAATGTCCAGCTATTTTTTGTTACAGTTGTTATTGTTGTTTAGCTGGCCCGGGCTGGGTTTGAACCCGCCAGCTTCCGTGTATGTGGCTGACGCTGTAACCACTGTGCTAGGGCGCTGAGCCTGCTCTAAATGATTTTTTCAAGGATGTTTGAATAACTAACACCCTTGAAAGAGAGAGATAGTATCTCCCTCTGGGGCAAAGGGTGTGTAGGTTTGCTTATAGTCAGCTATGAAAGATTTGTGCTGCCTAAATTCAGCTGTTGCACAAACCTAGAATCCCCCTGAGTCCCATCACATCACGCCCTTGAAACTTGAGGGTAAGGGAGACTAACCTGAATGTGAAACTCAGCTCACACTGCTTAACATCCTGTGCATAGTACTGTCCTTTGTCTCTGAGCCAAGCATCTACACAACTGTGGTAGACTAATAGGGTAGTTGCAGCTAGGGTAAAATCCCAGACTATTCATAGTTTTTAACACTGTTCTTGAACTTTGCCTTGCCTTAACACATTAACTGCCCTGTGAGTTGTACTTATACTGGTTTTGAGCCCAGTGCCTTGTGAAGCATATATAACTCACGCATCTCTTGTGCATTGGCTGCCACACTAGAAAAAATTTTTTTTCTTTGGGGCCCCAGTGTTTTATTAGGTCTACAGATGTAAGTTATATATGCTTCAGGAGGCCTTACACTCAAAACTAGCATCAGTTAAATACAGCCCACATGGCAATTAATGTCTTCGACCTAATAAATCACTGTGGCCTCAAGGAAGTCGATGTGTTAAAGTTAATTAAAAAAAAATTTGAAAAATGGAGGAAAAACCTGTTTGAATCCCAGCACTCTAAAATCATTATTATTTATGCAGCTTAGAGCACTCTGAGATAATAGCATTTTTGTATACTTCTTTCCATTCTTTTGAATATGTATTTTAGCATAATTCTAATCTGAATGTATTATGAAATCATATCCTGTATTCACAAATCAACATTCTTCTGTTTGTATAAGTAATTCATAGTATTTGTAGAAAATTGGAAAATTCAGAAAAGTATAAAAAAAAATTGGCCCACATAGTGGCTCATGCTTATAATCCTAGCACTTTAGGAAGCTGGGGTAGGAGCAGCATTTGAGGTAAGGAGTTTGAGACCAGCCTGGGAAAAATAGCATAGACCTTATCTTTATAAAAAATAAAATTAGGGCGGTGCCTGTGGCTCAGTGGGTAAGGCTCTGGCCCCATATACCGAGGGTAGCGGATTCTAACCCAGCCCCAGCCAAACCGCAACAAAAAAATAGCCGGGCGTTGTGGCGGATACCCGTGGTCCCAGCTACTCGGGAGGCTGAGGCAAGAAAATCACCTAAGCCCAAGGAGTTGGAGGTTGCTGTGAGCTGTGACATCACAGCACTCTACCCAGGGCAATGTAGTGAGACTCTGTCTCAAAAAAAAAAAAAAAGAAAGAAAGAAAAAACATTATTAGTATGTCTATAGCCCAGAGATGGAGCCCTTGTTTTGTGTATTTCTTTCCAATATTTTTTGTCCATTTTATGAAGTTATAAGGAAGATTATTATATTCTTTATTTACTTTAATGTTATATCTTGTTTACTTTCTCATTCCGTTAAATGTTGAGTAGGCTTGCTTACTGTCTCTGAGCCAAGCATCTACACAACTGTGGTAGACTAATAGGGTCTAATTAGCAGCTAGGGTAAAATCCCAGACTATTCATAGTTTTTAACACTGTTCTTGAACTTTGCCTTGCCTTAACACATTGAGTTAACAGTATCTCATTCTCTGGATGCCCATAATGTCATAAGCATGTTATATTCCTTTAGTCAATTTTGGAATTTTCTTCATTGCTTCTCCATTCTTATATTCATTCATTCATTCATTTCCTCTTTCTTTCTCCTCTCCATCCCTTTTCTGAGATGTCACTCACTTGTATGTTAGAATTTTTCAACATTTCTGTGTTTAAGCTTGTTTCTCTATTTTAATTCATTTATCTCTTCATTTAGTCTGGATATCTTACCTTGATGTGTCTCTCAGCATATTATTTCTCCAGCTAAGATTAATCTTTTAAATTCATCCTTTAAATTTTAGTTTTTGTTGAATTTCTATCTGTTATTTTTATAATTAATATGCTGAACTGCTCAATACTTTGTAGTTCTTAAACATATTAATTATAGTTACTTCGAAGTTCATGTCTGCTAACACCATTATCTGAATGTCCTATGTCTTCTCTGATATTTTGTTTCCTCTTTGAGTGTAAGACATTGTTTAGAAAAAACTGAGGTTCTGGTTGATATTATCTTTCTCCTTGACTAGAAAGGCTTGGAGCATATCTCCTTAATTGTGGATTGAGATAAGTTGAGGCTAGATCTAAGTCCTTGTGAAGACTGGTCTGTTTCTTGTTACCATTATTCCTATGATATTGCCTTTAAGGGTTCCAATTAGAAGCCTGGTGCAATTACTAGGCTCTGAATGCCAAAATTCTCCCTTTCACTCTGAGTACGTTAAAAGTCCTGTTTGTCATTTTAGCTCTTTTGAAATAAGAAATTGCCTCAAAGGCAAAGTGAAGCCAAATATAAGATCTCTCTGGATCTCAGTTCTGCAATTCTTTGCTTATTTGGGTGGCTTCTGATATTTTGAAATGGATTATTTTTAGTTTTGTTGTTGTTGTTGTTATTTTCAGCAAAAGTATTTGTCCAAAACAACCTAGTCTGTCAAAAGTAGAACTTTGTCTACAAGTAATTAGTTGTATGTTTACTGCTGTGAATAGTGCTAGGTCCTGAGATGCAAGGATAATTGAGACCTTTTGGAGATGTTTTTTGTTTCTGTTGTTATAAGTACATGCATGTTTTCTTCTCCTAGTAGTAACACGTAAGTTTAATTTGTGATACGATGTTGGTCTTCTAGCTGTGACTGGAACACATTACGTCTGTGTGAGTGCCTGTAGTCATCAAGTCACTGGGCACCTAAGTGTGGCAGTCTGGCTTGGAACCTTTGTTAGCACATATTGCCTGCTCTATAATGGCTACATGTATCTATTTCTATCTTCCCCACCAGACCATGTGTGTGTTTGTTTTTAGAGATGAGGTCTCACTCTGTTGCTCACACTGAAAGTACAGTCGCATAATCATATTTCATTGCAGCCTTGAACTACCAGGCCCAAGCGATTCCCCCACCTCAGCCTTCTGACTAACTGGCACTACAGGTATACACCACCATGGCAGGAAGATACTGTAAAATTTTTTGTAGAGACAGGATCTCACTATGTGGCCGAGGCTGGTCTCGAACTCCTGACCTCAAGTGATCCTCCCATTTTGGCATCCCCCCTAAGTATGGGGAATACCGGCCTGAGCCAGGACACCTGGCCAACACATGTTTCTTTCTTTTTTTTTTTTTTTTTGGAAAAAGTGTCTAACTACATCACCCTCTGTAGAGTGCCGTGCAACCTACAATTCCTGGGCTTAAGTGATTCTCTTGTCTCAGCCTCCCAAGTAGCCGGGACTACAGGTGCCCGCCATAATGCCCAGCTATTTTTTGTTGTTATTGTTGCAGTTGTCATTGTTTGGCAGGCCCAGGCTGGGCTCAAACCTCCCAGCTTCCGTGTATGTGGCTAGTGCCCTACTCACTGAGCTACGGACGCCAACATGTGTTTCTTGAAAAGCAGAGTGCTTCATCTCATTCTGTTTACCTGATTAAAGTTCCTTAACAGAGGTGTATTGGAATTTATGTGTGAATGCCAACCTTGGTGCCCTATTTCAGACTTCTGTCTTTTCAGTGTCCCCTCAATGGATCTACTTCGTGCACTGCCCTTCTTCAAGATTCCAAAACTACTCTTCTAGGGGAGGGGGCAAATGCCTGGACTCCCAACAGAGAGTCAACGTAAGTCTGAAGAAATGCAATGTTTGAAACAGACTTTTAGCTTGTGTCAAAAAATCTATTTTAAACATGTGGGTCCAAGATTGGCTGGGATTGCCCCCAAGGGGTGCTTGAAGAAAGAGATATGTCTTATGTTTCTTCCTCCAGCCCTACTTAGACCCTTCCTCTAAAATAATGACAGAAAAGAGTAAATGAGTAAATTCATAGAGCCTGGGGCATTGCAGGAAATCAACTACTATAATCAACAGAATTTTTCATTGATCCATTCACTGATTCAACAAGTGTCAGGTACTGTTCTTGAAGCGAGGAATACAGCAATAAACAAACTATAAATTTATGCCCACATGGAGCTCACATCTTTGAATTCTACTTTATAGTGCTGATGTTGGTTTAAATATAATTTTTTTTTTTTGGCAGTTTTTGGCCAGGGCCAGGCTTGAACCCACCACCCCTGGTAAATGGGGCCAGTGCCCTACTCCTTGAGCCACAGGCACCACCCATAAATACAAACATTTTGTAAATGTTGGTTCAAAAGATGGGTAGCATTCTGCTAACATTTTTATTTTCTCCTGCATGTGACCTGTAACCTTTTAAAATATGGAGATATAACACTTCTTGTCCTCTCCTCATCTTGGAGTTTCCACCCACAAATACTTGAACCTAATTTGTCCTAGATGTGTTTATATACTTATGGGGGGGGGGGTTGATAATGGCCTTTATGATGTCCTTAAATATACGGTAATGAGTAAAAATGTGTTGCTTATGCCAGTCAATATTGAAATTTTTAAAAATTTGCTGAGCCTTAGATTACTAAAAATTGACATTGCTGATTATAAACATTATCACATTTAATACAGAAATATTTTATACAATGATACTTCCTAGAGTAGGCCTAGTAATTTTATAGTCAAGGGACTGGGATTATGGTATTAATATAATTTTCCATTAGGAAAGTATTGAAAAGTCTGCTTTCTAAAGGTCTGCTAGCTATAGTACATACCAGCAGGCACTAGGAGTGGGGACCCACATTAGGTAAACTTGAGGTGCCTTTGAGGCATTTATATAAAGATAGCATGAAAAAGAGAAATAAACGTGATATTCATGAGTACATAGGTAGCTTAGTAACTTAAGCTGAGGGCTTGGATGAGATGTTCTAGGGAGAAAGTACAGGGTGGATGAGGAGAAGACACGGGACTGAGCTTTGAGGATCTTCCTTTCTCAATGGCTGAAAAGAAGATGCTTTCAAGAACTTCCACAAACTCCTTAGTCTTCTAAAAGAATGAGTCTCCTGTACTTGCCTGGTAGTCTGTATTACTTATTTCTGTTCTTAGCTCTATCATTCTTTGCATTTTCCCTGGATTTATTCTGTTATATTTCTGACTACTTAAGTTGGATACTTGGCTTATTAATATTTTAGGCTTTCTTAAAACATTTAAAGCATAAATTTCTATTTAAGAAATGTTTTACTTGAGCTTCACAGACTTTGATATGCAGTATTTTTGTTATTCAGTTAAATTTTAATTTTCCTTAGCATTTCATTTGACTCATGAGCTTCTTAGAAGTTTGTTTTTAAGTTTCCAACTCTGGGGGCATAATTTTTGTTTATTGATTTCTGATGTAAGCTGCATTGTGGTTAGAGAACATGGTTTGTATGGTAAGAATCCCTTGAAATTATTATAGTTTGCGTTGTGATATTAGTACAGGCACTGTTTATAAATATTTCATGTGTGCTTGAAAAGAATATGTTTTTCAGTAGGTGAGTGCAAGGCTCTTTAGATGTTGAGTATATCAAAGTTACTAGTTGGTTTTAATTTCTAATGTATTTACTGAATTTTTGTATGCTTGTATCAGTAGTTGAGAAAGAGGTGCTACAATGTTACACTATAATGGCGGGGGTTTTTTTGGAGACAGGGTCTCATGCTGTCATGCAGGATGGAGTACAGTGGTGTCATCATAGCTCTCTGCAACCCCCAACTCCTAGGCTTAAGCAATTCTCCTGACTTAGCTTCCTGAATAGCTGGGACTATAGATGCATGCCACTATGCCCAGCCAATTTCTCTAATTATTATTATTATTATTATTATTTAGAGATAGGGTCTTGCTCTTGCTCTTGCTTGGGTTAACTTCAAACTCCTGGGCTCAAAGGATCCCTATCCCTCAGCCTCCCAAAACACTAGAATTATAGTTGTGAGCCACTATACACACCCTGAATCTCTTTTTTTTTGAGACAGAGCCTCAAGCTGTCACCCTGGATAGAGTGCTGTGGCATCACAGCTCACAGCAACCTCCAATTCCTGGGCTCAAGCAGGTCTCTTGCCTCTGCCTCCCAAGTAGCTGGGACTATAGGCGCCTGCCACAACGCCCGGACATTGTTTGGTTGCAGCCGTCATTGTTGTTTGATTCGAACCCACCAGCTCAGGTGTATGTGGCTGGCACCTTAGCCCGTTGAGCAATAGGCGCTGAGCCCCTGAATCTGTTTTTTGATGGCCATTTTTGCTTGATAGATTTTTGTCTTTCTGTATGGCAGTAGGTCTCAACTTTACTAATGCCAGGATGTAATTTCATTGTTACAAAGGGGTTGCGACCCACAGGCTGAGAACCGCTGCTATGGAATCTGGGGAACTTTCTTACCTCTATTTTCTAGTTTACCAGTTCACTCTTAAGCTGTGTTTACTTTATTGCTTCCCCTATTAACTTGTTTGTTTTCTTTGATTTCAGTAACTTTAAGTTCTAATTCTAATTAGTGCTTTTTCAAATCTATGTAGTCTTTCTGGGTTTGAGTCCTTAATGCTTTTTTTGTTCTTTGCTTTTTTAACTCTATTAGACTCTTCTTTGTTGTTGTTGTTGTTGTCAGTGGTGTGCATTTCTTTATCTGATCCTGGTCTTTATTTTGTCTAGAGGGTTTCCTGGGTGTTGTGATTTGGGGTTGTGAGCTTTCTTCAGTAGGGCTGTTACTTTGAGAATCTGAAGAAAAGATGTGGCCTAATCCAGCAAGTGTCCTTCCAGAGTTTTTTGAATTTGCTTCTACTAGGCTTATGGCTAGCCTGGGAGCCATTTCATGTTACTTCATCTGCTTGTGTCCAGACCACAGGTGTAGGATAGTCTTGAATTCCAGATCCTGGGTAAAATTCACATGTTGATTCACCGCTCCTTCTACCCTGTGACCTTCCCAGTTAGCGTCCAGATCTGGACCAGCTTCTCCTTTGCCCTCAGGAAGTGGGCAGGGTTTGTTTTGTGTTAACTAATTTCAGTTCACTGGAAATATAGCCTTTTGAGGATCTCAGTTTTACCCTAGTGGTCTCGATTCCCGCTTCCTGAATCGTGAGCCCCAAGGGTATGGCTCAGCTCTTCCTGAGGGCATTTGAACACTTCTTCTGACCCTGAAATCTACTCTTCACCCAGATGGCCTCAGCATCAGCTCGAATGCTGGCTGCTTTGGTTTTCAGTTTCCTTGTTTATTCCACCTGGTGATTTTCCTTACTTCCCTGAAAGCACAGCTGTTTGTTTAAAAAGATCATTTTTTATTGGAATTATGTGGTATTTGCAGAAGGAACACTCTTAGGTTTTCTAATCTGTGATATTGCCAGAACCAGAAGAAATATAGAATACCTACTTGAGAGGATAAACTCCACGCTTCAGGGCAGACACAGATTGGAGGTAGATTCAGGGTTTAGGAATAGCTTTTATTTCTGGTAAAATGTGAGTCCACAGCTTTCTGATCGACCTTGTGTTGCTCTGCAAGTTCATAATCTCTTTTTTCCTGTGCCAAAGACAGCACATCCTGGTGTTGCTTCTGTAGCTGCTGCTGCTTGAAGTGTAAGGATGGTAAGATGGTTTAGGATTTTCACATTACCGTTATCAGTTTTTGTGGAGGTGATGACACATTTCTGGTGTGCTCTTTGCAGAGGAGCTTAAGGACCAAAGCTTCAGTCACAGGTAACAAGCCATGACTCAGATGCCTCAGGAAAACCTCCCTCTGCTTCTGTGACCCCCAGTGAGGAGGGTCAGAATGGTTCAAGCATGGCGGTTGCCCAGTTCCCTCACATGCAAACCGAAGGGTTTTTGTTGTAACCCGACAGCTTTGGAGGCCCGATGATATCCAGGCATTTTGCAAAGATCCACCACCACCCCCAACCCCCCACCCCCCGCCAATACCATCAGCTGGATTTGTAACAGTAGCAAGAGCTTTCTCCTTTTTCAATCCTGTAGCAGCTGAGTACTTCTTCTGTACCTGGCCTTTCCAGAATTTATAGTAGATGGGGAATATCTGCCAGTTCCTCTGATGAGACTGTGACTACACTGGGACTTCCCCTCCTTGGGCGTTTTAGCCTCCAGGCTCCCCTTCTAAACTTTGGTGCATCAGCCTTCTGGGCATCAGGGTTCTTCTTCCTAGTACCTGGCTTCTCAGCTTTTCACCCACCCTCTTGCCAAGATGGGAAAGAGCTTGTCATCCACGTTATGGGAGAAGTTTTTATTAGTGCACACTCTTTTTTTAATTTTTGAAAAGTTTGGCATGAAGTTACCTACTCACCTTTGTTTTCAGGGTTGTGTGTGTTTTCTTTTTTTAATAGTTGCTCTGGTACCTATGGGGACAATCTGGTGAGGGGATGGTTTTAGTTGAATTCTGTCATAGGCCAAAGGTCAGTTTTTAAAAACAAATACAGATAAACCAATAAATATTATGTACATTTATGTCAAGTCATCTTTTTCTAAATTCATCAATTGTCTTTGCTGATGGGAGGGAAAACTATCAGAGTCATGCCATAGAATCCTGAATGCTTTGGTTTGTAGGCTTTGCCAGGCAGACCATTGAAATAGTGATCCCACCACACTCCTCTCAATTTTCATTCTTCCAGGAAACTTCATGGTTTAGGGGGCTTGGGAGGCTGAGGCAAGAGAATCACTTAACCCCAAGAGTTTGAGATTGATGTGAGCTGTGATGCCATGGTACTCTACTCAGGGTGACAGCTTTAGACTCTGTCTCAAAAAAAAAAAAAAAAAAAAAAAAAGTAAAATATCTTTCTTTACTGCAAACTTCCTGTTCTAGCAACTAGACAGCATTAACCCTAAGGTGAGGTAAATTGCCTTTTAGGATATCTAACACAGATAAGAAGGACTGGAGAGGATATGGAGAAAAAGGAACACTTAATAGTAAATTAGTACAGATGTTACAGAGTTTCCCCTAAAAAATTAAAAACAGAACTTCCATATGATCCAGCAAGTCTTCTGAATATATACAAATGAAATTTGTGTTTTAAAAAGACCTGCACTCCCACATTCATTACAGCACTATTCACAATAGCCAAGAAATGGAGCCAACCTAAGTATCCATCAGTCGATGAATGGATAAGAAAATGTGGCAAATATACACAGTGGACTACTATTCAGCCTTTAAAAAGAAGGAAACCCTGTTTGTGACAACATAAATGAACCTAGAGGACATTATGTTAAGTGAAATAAACCAAGCACAGAAAAAATACAGCATGATCTCACTTATATGTAGATCTTAAAAAGCTCTATTGATAGAAACTGAGTGGAGTGGGGTCACCAGAGGCTTGGGGAGGGTGGCAGGAAGTCACCAAAGGCTAAAATATAAGATTTTAGTTAGACAGGATTAATAAGCTCAGGAGATTTATTATGCATGATAGCTGGAGTTAATAACAATGCATTGCATACCTGAGAATTGTAAAGAATAGATATTTAGGTATGCAATGCATTGTTATTAACTCCAGAATAGATTTTTAGGGCGGCGCCTGTGGCTCAGCGAGTAGGGCACCGACCCCATATACCGAGGGCTATGGGTTCAAACCCGGCCCCGGCCAAACTGCATCAAAAATTAGTTGGGTGCTGTGGTGGGTGCCTGTAGTCCTAGCTACTTGGGAGGCTGAGGCAGGAGAATCGCTTGAGCCCAAGAGCTGGAGGTTGCTGTGAGCTGTGACTCCACTGCACTCTACTGAGGGTGATAGAGTGAGACTCTGTCTCCACACACACAAAAAAAGAATAGATTTTTAAATGTTATCCCCCCAAAATTGTAAGTGTGAGGTAAAGGATTTCTTAATTAGCTTGATTTAGCAATTCCACACTACCTGTATCAAAACATGCTGTACACCATAAATATTTGCCAGGTTTGTCAATTAAAAATTAATTAGAAAAAAGATCTAAACTTTTCCAAGCTATATTGCACTTTTGCAACTATAGGCAAAGATGGCTTCAGTCCCTGGTTTCTCCTATGGACAGATGGACTCAAGGTAAAGGTAGCTACTGAACATGTAATTCCTGCTGAAAATACTCATTTAATGAGTATGGTTTCAAAGGAAACTAGTTTTATGGTACTACATATAAAGCTTGCGTTTTCAAAAATGAGAATGTTTCCAGAAAATAGTGGTTGTCATCCTAACAAAATATATCAAATGCAGATTATTTTATTCAAAGCAATAATAAGGCCTTTTGGCTAAAAACATCTAACTAAATTATCTCAAGAGGAGTGGATTTTTTTTTTTTTTGAGACAGAGCCTCAAGCCATCACCCTGGATAGAGTGCTGTGGCATCACAGCTCACAGCTACCTCCAATTCCTGGGCTCAAGCGAGTCTCTTGCAACTGTCTCCCAAGTAGCTGGGACTACAGGCACCCGCCACAACGCCCGGCCATTATTTTGGTTGCAGCCGTCATTGTTGTTTGGCAGGCCCGGGCTGGATTCGAACCTGCCAGCTTAGGTGTACATGGCTGGCGCCTTAGCCCGCTGAGCCACAGGCGCCAAGCCCAAGAGGAGTGGATTTTAATTTCCATGTTCTTACCCCTAATCCTGGCAAGCAGACTCTCCCGCACTCTGCTGCTTTGAGACTTGCCACATTGTAAACAGAGCTCACTGGTGGAAATGCTACTGTGTCCAATCTAGAGACAAAAAAAAAAAAGCCATGTAAACAATTTGGGTAGTCCTCTCAAAGTCTCAGTTGTCAACTGGAATCTACTCCCCACTGATAACAAACGGTCTCAGTGACTGCTGGCTATTGTGAGTTACCAATGTCCCAGCAATTAAATTGGCACAGCAATTTATTTTCAGTTTTTCTTAAAAATGTATTCTTTATACCTTAAATCTTCTTTCTCCAATTTTATATTTCATGTTCTTTCTAGCACTTTAAAAAAAGTATATTTAAAAGTCTCATTTCTTATGACAAATATGCAGTGAAATTATATATGGTAATTTCAGGCTTAAACATTTCTACTGTATTTTTCGTGTCAAGCATTTTAAGCCAATTCTAAATAAACGATTGCATAAAAGGCACACACAAAAAATTGTTGCAATGAAGATGGGAATGAACTGACCCTTCTTCAGCATATCAACTGTTCCTGTGCCATGTTAGTCTTTTCTGGGTCTCTGGTCACCCTGAGAAAGGACTGCTGTGTAAAACAAACAATAAGCCTGTAACCAGAACACCTAACCCCCAGGAAGTCACATTCCTAAATGCAGTCTACACTGATTTTTACTTTGGAAAGTATAATCTTTATTGGGCATAATTTGTTCCAAATTACTTACAAAGCTCTGTTTAAGATTTGTAATATACTTTTAAAAAAAAACCTTTTATTTTGATTTTTAAGGAAAAAAAATGAGCCCCTGTTGGGAGCATAGTGCAGTATATTGCTTGTGCTGTTGATAGCTGAAATGCTCTTTTCTTTTTTTCTTAACACATTAGACCAGTATTTTTCAACCATTTTTTATCTCCCTGAACACTTGAACCTATAGGTATGTTCTGTCTGTGGCACACTCAAATTACATTGTTCCAAAAAAAAAAAAGTGAAAAAAATACTTAATGTGTTTTGAACTTCTTTCAAAAATAATTTAATTAATCTCTAAAAATTTTCATGGCACCACCTAAGATCCTCTTGGCACAGAGGATGGCACAGCATTTGAAAATCACTGCATTGAACTATATACTATTCTAAAGCAAAAAGATTTGGGTTTTTTTTTTTTTTTGAGACAGAGCCTCAAGCTCTGCAACTATATACTATTCTAAAGCAAAAAGATTTGGTTTTTTTTTTTTTTTTTGAGACAGAGCCTCAAGCTGTCACCCTGGATAGAGTGCCATGGCCTCACAGCTCACAGCAACCTCCAATTCCTAGGCTCAAGCAAGTCTCTTGCCTCCGCCTCCCAAGTAGCTGGGACAACAGGCACCCAAAACGCCTGGCCATTTTTTGGTTGCAGCCGTCATTGTTGTTTGGCAGGCCCAGGCTGGATTCGAACCCAACAGCTCAGGTGTATGTGGCTGATGCCTTAGCCTGTTGAGCCACAGGCGCTGAGCCGGGTTTTTTTTTTTTTTATAATTGTGATATACACCTCTTGAGAAGCACAGACGTAGTGGCCTATTAATCTGATAGATATTAAAGATTGTGCTCTCGTGAGACACAGTGAAGAGAAACTATTTTATTTGTTTTTGTTTTTGTTTTTTGAGAGAGAGAGAATCTCACCCCATCGCCCTGGGCAAGGTCCCATGGCATCACAGCTCACAGCAACCACCTGAAACTCTTGGGCTAGAGCAGTCCTCTTGCTTCAGCCTCCCAAGTAGCTGGGACTACAGGCACCCACCACAATGCCTGACTGATTTTTTTCTATTTTTTAGTAGAGATGGAGTCTTGCTGTTGTTCCAGCTGGTCTTAAACTCCTGAGTTCAAGCAATCCACTCACCCCAGCCTCCCAGGAGTGTTAAGATTACAGGCGCAAACACTGGGCTATTAATGAAATAGATTGAAGCAGGAGATCACCTAGTGCCAACCATATGTTCGCTGCCTAGTGGCGACCACCTCCATCTTCTACCTCTTCTACCTGAGCAAGAGAGAGGGTCCATCTACTACAATTGCAGTAGGATTCTCACTCCTCTGTCTCTTGTAATACCTTCAGTACTGAAGTCTTCTAATTTTATTTTTCTTTCGGGAAACACATTGAAGATTGCTTCCAGCTCTTTTGCACTAGCAAACACAGGTTTTCTAGCAATAGAATGCCTGTTTAATTGCCTGGATTGATTTTAGAAAAACCTGAACGGTGTTCTGTTTTCATCATGAAAAATAAATGCTTCTTTGCACCATGTTTTGTGTTGCAAGAGGATGAGCTCGCAGTGAGCCCTTGTCTAGCACTCTCTGACCTGGGATTATCTGCCCACTGGCTTGCCTGGGCTGTACTGGTTTTCCGAAGTGGTGTTGTACATGGGTAACTTCTGCTACTAATAAGACACTGATGTTTATTAGTGATTTACTTAAGTTTTACTGCTTTTTCCCTTTCAAGAAGGGAAGAGAAAAGAGACAGTGTTTAAACTTAGCCTCTCCTCTCAACTACTGACTGACACTGCCTGAGCCAGGAAGAGGAAGCTCCTTGTGGTATAACAGTCATGATAATTGGGAAGTCTTGCTGTGCTTTACTTTTCCCCAGATTTCTGTCTTGTTTATCAAAATGCCCTGGTGGTGGCTGTGCACAAGAATATTATTTATTTTGTATTTCATCTTTCTCCCCCTCAAAACAAACAAAACCCAAACACAAAGTGCTTTGAAAGATGCTGTCAAAGTCTTAACGAAGCAAAGTCAAGCTGATTACCTTCAGCAGTGACAGCATTTTGCAAACGCTTCACATTTGGTGGCTGTCTCTAGCAGGGGCTCCAAAAGACAGTTGAGCTGAGCATGCACGGGGTCGGCCCTACCTGGTGGCATCACTGTAAATTGGAGAGCAAGTACTGCTAAGGCTCAATTGTCTCACTGTGTGACATTCTCCTTGCCTTTCCTGCCATCCCCTCCAGGGCAAAGAGAATGACTGCAGCCTCCGTGAGCTTTGTAATCAGTCATGAGAGAGGAGAGACCCCCTTTCCCTGGCCAATGAATAGCAAGGAAATGAACTCAGGAGTGACAGAGACAGAGGCCTCATAACCCCTGCGCAGCCCATCCAACACAATTGGGTTACTTGTAAAAACAGCAACAAAAACTTCAAGCAAATGTGCCTTTAAAAACCCTTACATAATTGTAACAGGTTTGGATTTCCTCTGGTTCAAGTTTTCTTGCCTCTTTGATAATCAAAGGATCTGGAGAAAAGCATAGAATTTCAGGGGAGAAGCTGCTTGACAGGCTTACAATAAGGCTATTCATGACACTCTTTTTTTTTTTTTTTTTTAGCTTAAATAGGATCTGCATCATTCTTAGTCTCTGGCTTTGCTACAAGGTTCCATTTAAACTTAACCCAACTCCCAGACTTAACTGATCTGGGAATGACTCAGTACAACTCACCAGCTACTGCAGCTCTCGTCCCCCTTTCGATAAGGGAACTTAGCACAATGGGCTTTACAGTTCTTAAATGACTCCATCCCCCCTCCAGCCCCCCCAACCCCCGTCTTTGAGATATGGTGCTCATATGACCTTTTGTTTTTAATACATTTTTCACAAGATTTGGTTATTTTTTTAAAAGTGTTAAAAAATACAAAATGGTCTCCTTATCCTTAGAATAAAAACTCTTAAAATCTTGTATATGATGTAGAAACAAATTCATGTGTCTTATTTACATAGCTGATTTCGATACATTAGATATTAACTGTTAGATATTAAATTAAACTTGAACATATTTTATTTACTTTTGAGGGGTGATTCTGGTACACTTTCTAGTAGTACTTCACTGAATTTCCATTTGTGCACATGTCTGCTTATCTGTTGGCTTTTATACTATTTTCAGTAACTTACATGTAAATTTAACATTTCAGTGAAATTGGCCAGTTGGTTAGAGGCAATGGGATGGCTGCAGTGCCAATTTGTTGCTCATTTTCCCCGTCAGGGCACACTGGGTTTGTCCCTGAGTGGCTGGGGGAGGACGGGGCTTGACAGAGTGCAGAGGAGACGCTCAGGGATGGGGACACGTTTGGTAGCACAGCCCTCTGAGAGCACTGAGCATGCGCACTATGGGTGCGCACCTCAGAGCACTGAGCATGCGCGCTATGGGTGCACACCTCGGAATAGTGGTTCTCAAACTTTACTCAGAAGAGGAATCATCTGAATGCTTGTTAAAACTACACATGCCTGGACTTAACCCAAGAGACTGATCAGTAAGTTTGGGATGGGGCCTGAGCATTTGCATTTTTAACAATCACTCAGTTGATTCTGATTGTAACAGGGCCACCTGAGAATCATTATCCTAAGGTCACCTGTGCATCCTAAGGTCATCTGTGGCCCCAGCTGAGCAGGGACCCACCTTGAGTAGGAGTGACCCCTGTCGTGATTCCCCAGAGGTACAGGTGGCAGGAGGAGAAGGATAGCTCTAACATTTTCAAAGTGTTCAAGCAGTTGGAACATCCTCCTCCTGTCCACTCTGTCCACAGCAGGGCAGTGTCCACTTCATCCTCATGTTCCCAGGAAGACGCCTCACCCAAGGGCCAGTGTGGGGGGTGTGAAGATGTCATCTCACTCCCTCCCCAGAGTCCTAATTAGAATTTCAAAGCAGATGTTATCTGCAGTGTCTAATCCAAATTTACTTCTCTATACCCCTCCCTTCCTGTATTAAAAATACTTTCAGATTTTTAGAAACAAAGGTCTTTTTCAAAAAGACCTACAATTAGAAATGGATTCTCAAAGAGCCTTTGGTAACAAAAACAAAAATAAACAAATGGGACTTAATTAAACTAAAAAGTTTCTGAACAGCAAAAGAAATAATCACCAGAGTAAATAGACAACCTACAGAAAGGGAGAAAGGAATAGACTTGGGAGACTCCAAAGGGGGAGGGGGAGGGAATTACAGGTGAAACACGTTTGTCTATTTCATAAGGATGAGGTTTTTGCTTGGGGATCGGTTGATCTGATCTTTGAAGTTGCTATGATGTTGCCATGGTCCGAACAGATAGGAAAATAAGATGCTCCAGTGGTTTGCCCGGGTGCTGTGTGTGTTCTGTTTGTAGAATCCACCCCCATGTAGGTGGCAGACTTCATTATGAGAATTTTCAAACCCGAAGTAAAACAAACTCCCATGTAGTCATCACCTACTTCCCAGAGTTATTAAGACTTTTCCTATTTCTCAGTAGCCTTTTCTTGTTCTTACATATTGCTCATGTATTTTAAGGAGAGAAAGTAGAATCTGTTCCTCAATCTTTTCTTTTTCTTTTTCTTTTTTCTTTCTTTCTTTCTTTTTTTTTTTTTTGCAGTTTTTGCTGGGGCCAGGTTTGAATCTACCACCTCTGGTATATGGCACCTTACTTCTTTGAGCCATAGGCACCGCCCATGTTCCTCATCTTTTAAAAAGTTCTTGACTGAGGTCTCTATAACAAAAGACTGGTTAACAAGAGAAAAACATATCTATTAATGCAAGCTTTAAATCACACAGGAACCTTCAGAAATGGAGACCCAGAGCAGGGAAACATGTATTTTTATGCTTAGGTCTGAAGAGTGGGCAGTTGTTTGTAGGAGTGATTGGACAAAGGTGGTGAATGGCAATGACCTGGGGGGAACTTGCAAGGCCTGTAAGTACAAATTCTTTCCTGTGTCTTCAGAGACAAGGATGTTCCTTTCCTCTGGCTGTAGGAAGGGCACCTCAGGATGAGAGTCTGCTGACCTATTCCAGGGGAAGGAATAAAAGGGGAGATTTAAAGAATACTCGCTTTGTCTGTTTTCTCAAATGCTATGGTGCCATATTTGGGGGTAATACATCCCAAACCCCATCATGTTCAAATCAGTTCATTTGGGGAATTAATTAAACAAGAACTGCTTTGCTTGGAATCTGAGTACAATGATCACAAGTAACACTGTGAACGTGTTCTTTTTCAGGAATGTGTTCCAGAAAACCTAGATCTGAAGAAGATGATTTTTGCTCAGTTGGATGCCATCCTCGACGATAGAGTCGTCTTAAGTAGTTCCAGCTCTTGCCTCCTGCCTTCCAAGTTGTTTACTGGCTTGGTGCATGTGAAGCAGTGCATTGTGGCTCATCCTGTGAGTATCCTAAACCAGGTGAATTCACTGAATCTCATTCTGCATGTCAGGGGCAGTAAACTGACTAACCCACTAGTACTACTTATCATTTTAAATTGCTTTACTGAGATATAATTCACATACTGCACAAATTCATCAGTTGAAGTTGTACAATTCAATGATTCTTGGTGGCATCACACAACTTTGTTAAATATGTTATTTAAAAAATTTTATCTAAAAGTTCCTTGATTTTATTTTTCTGTGTATCTAATATACAGTGCAATAGAATGAGCAATGCCATGAGGCTTTTGCCCTCAAGTAACTGACCGTGTACCTGAGGCTGATGACTAACCAAGTAATTCCACTACCAAGGTCAAAGTGCTGCATTAAATTTTGTTCTACTTATACTGTAAATTATGCATTATAAAGAGTTCATTTAAGGAAAATTACTTGGTACAATAATTATTGTAATTAAGAGATGCAGCCTTTATTAAAATTTTATATTTTTCAGAAAAAAAAATGTATTTTAGAGCAGGCATAGTGGCTCATGACTAATCTAGTATTCTGGGGTCCAAGGTTAGGTGGATTGCCTGAGCTCTTTCTCTTGCCTAAGCAAGAGAAAGACCCTATGTCTACTAGAAATAGAAAAATGAGCTGGGTGTAGTGGCATAAGCCTATAGTCTTAGCTGCTTGGGAGGCTGAAGCAATGGGATTGCTGTAGCCCAGGAGTTGGAGGTTTCTGTGAGCTATGATAATGCCACAGCACTCTACCCAGGGTAACAGAATGAGACACTATCGGAAAAAAAAAGGATTTTATAGGTATCATTTGTACTATGTTGTCTTTTGTACTGTGAAATTCACTGAACACAATTCAGAGCAGCATTAGTTGTATTAAAATGCAGATTCTGGGTCCTCTTCCTGAGATCCTGATCCAATGGGTGTGACTTCTAGCCCTGTTTCCCCTTGTTCCTTTTCTCCCATCAATTGAAGTTAAGCATGCAAGCATGCTCATTAGGAGAGCATTGTGAGGTGTGCTGGATGGTGAGGTCTGAGCCAGCATGCAAGCACTCCTCAGGTCTTTCTGAGGTTTAATGCATTGATGGGAAAGGGAGGAGGGTTGAAGAGGGAGATTTAAGGACTACTTGGGGAAGACATCTGAGGCCCAACTGTGAGCTCAGTGTGATCTTATAGAACCAGGATAGGTTCTAACCTGTTGGGATAGGTAAAGTTGACTTCGTTCATGCCAGGATAAAGGTGACAGTTGATGGTGGTGGATGCACTCTGGCACCACTGGGGCTGTCAGTGGTTCAGGCTGGGGAGAAGCAACACAGTGAAGCTTGGGCCAGCTAGGTGGGGTCTGGCTGGACTGATGAGGGGAAAAGAGGGTTTGAGGCTGGGGAAGAGCATATGCAAAGACCCCAGGCCAAGGGTAAGCTCAGATGTGCAGAGTCATGGGAAGTCCCGTGGCTGCACCAGCACACACACCTGGGATCAGTGGGACAGAGTTGGGAGGCTGGTTGTTGAGACTTGTGCAAGTCCCTCTGAAGGGTTGGCCAGCTTAGGCACAGAGGAGGTGCTGGTGGAGCTGTTTCAGGAGGTATGTGCACATGGGCCAGAGGGGACGGCGGGACACAGGCAGGATTCCAAGCGTGAGTTATCGGCCCTCTCAGTTGGGGAAGTTTCTCTTTCTTAGCAAGAGCAGTTGAGAGTGGAGAGTAACATTATCTCAGGGAGGTGAAGAAGAGTAAGTTCTGGGTGCCTACCAGATTGTATGTGGTAAGAAAAGGGGCAGCTTGGAGCATTGTGAATAGAACTATATGGTTCTGGATGTTCTGTCATGTACTAAAATACAATGGAAAGAGAGAAGAGGGGTTATAAGGAAGTTGAGGCCCATAGAACATAGAAGAGAAGCTTTCATGTTTAAATTATCACTCAAGTACAGGGAGATTAGCATCCGGAGAGACCCCAATTGAAAGCACTCAAAGGTCAAGTCCCATGAAGCTGCTGGGTCTTTGCCTCTGTGACACGTACATGTCCATGAATAGGCCTGTCAGACAGCAGAGGCCCTTAGCAGGTCTTTAGTCACCTGGCTACTTAATTGCTTCAGTAGAAAGTGTGCAGGGTCAGCCTCATGCTCAAACCCTCCCAGTTTCTAACCTGTGTTGTAACTTCTAAGTCAGTTTAAAACAAAACCAAATCTCTCAGGATATGCCTCCTAAGTTCTTTGGCAAGACCTTTGCCATGTCTCTTCAATTTTAATCTACCCAATGAGTGAGAGGACTCCTGAGTCACTTTCTTACCTGCCACACCTAGCCCAGTCATCTGCCCAATAGGATGGTAACTGTTGAACAATGACATTCCCACCCCATCCCTCATTCCCACCCCATCCTTCCCACCCCATCCCGGTACTGCCTGCTTTTACTTACTTATTCAAAGGCAGTGTAAAGTCCAGACCTTACTTTTAAAACTAATCTGTCTTTACTTTGTAAATTATTTTTAATCAAATCTAACTTTAAATGAAGCAAACCAAATAACCCAACTTAACTATCCTTTCTTCCCTCCATGTTGGAGGAGCCTCTCAATCATGACACCGGTAGAAGAGTGGGTAGGTGGACCCCAAATAGTTAAGAACCACTTATCACCTTCAAGGAGCTTCAGTCATCAGTGATCTTTGCCTGGGCAGGAAATAGGGTGAAGGAAAGAGAGGCCTGTTCATGCCCTGGCAAAAGTGGATGTTCTGTAAGTGTGAAAGGTTGCTGCTGCCTCTGCTTGGCAAGGAGCAGCTGCCAGGTATCTAGGGTCACCTGCCTTGGGTGGGTGGGCTGGCTCCCTAGACCAGAGCAGGGAAGCCGTCGTGGGCACCCCGCACAGAAGGCCCAGGAGAGGGCTGTAACCCAGACCTTCTCTTCACCTCCCTGCTCTGGGGTAACAGCCAGGCAGCGGGCGTGTTGGGCAAGGACGTATGAAGGTGGGTTTGATCCCAGCTCCTGTTACTTATGGTCTGTGTTAGCCCTATCAGGGTGGCAGACCTCTACCCAGAGTTAAGCCACACTGCCCTTTTTTCTTCCTCATCTTAGTGTAGGGAGGTGAAAAGTCTCTGGGCTCCTGTCTGTCTGCAGCTGCAGTCCCTGGCAGGAGCAGCTGTCAAAGGCTGAGACCAGGCCCTGCTTCCTGCCAGGCTCCGGCAGGCTATGCCCCAGTGCTGCTCCCCTGTGGCCCTGTCTTTTCTGACTCAGTCCCCATCTGACACTGGTGAGTGCTTCATTTGGGGCTTGCTGTTTGTGGTGCCACCTGCACAGGAGGAGCACAAAGAATCCTTCAGCAAATTGTGTGTGTTGGGGGAGTGCTCATTCATAGGAGGAAGGAGGAAAGAGGGGAATTGCCTGCTGTCCCCAGGAGGGTGGAAGGAGCTGGGCCGGGGCTGTGACTTAGCTTCAGCCCAGGGCAGGTAGAGGAAGGAGGAAGAACTCGCTGCTGCCCTGCCCTGCGCTGTCCGCCCTG
Organism: Arctocebus calabarensis; assembly: GCA_963573935.1. Lineage (NCBI taxonomy): Eukaryota > Metazoa > Chordata > Mammalia > Primates > Lorisidae > Arctocebus > Arctocebus calabarensis. The sequence continues at coordinate 1,793 of CAUYON010023991.1, read as the reverse complement.
CAGGCCCAACCCAGGACCTTCTCCCTGAGCCTTTGCATGTGCTACCCATCTCCGAAGGGAGTTTGCAATCCCCTCTAAGAAATTGCCCCATTAACGTGTGTTTCCCATTTCTGGATGGCAAGTTTCTTAGTCTTTCTCATACACACCCACAGCAGAGAAAGAGCAGCATTTGGGGCGGTGGTGTGGGCGGCTGACCTTGGCCTGCCTTCCCACAGGGCTCTCACATCCCCTCCTCTCTGTCCTCAGGTTCTTTTTTTTTATTATTGAATCATAGCTGTGTATTATTCAATCATGGGGTACAGTGTGCGGGCTTCACATTGTCCTCAGGTTCTTTACCGAGCCTGAGACTAGGATGGACCTGGGGTGGGTGTCTGAGGGGCTGTGGTCAGAGCAGCTCCCCCCTGCAGAGATGGCCCCAGCTCCTCTCCCAGCTCCTTCCAGCTCAGCACAGGACACGAGGTGTAGATGCAGGCCCATTTGGGAAGTGGCCAGGGGAGACTCTGGGTTGGCTCCGTGCATCTTTGTTGTGCACCCTTTATAGTGGGTGATGGGGGCATCACTTCAGGGTTTTGAGCTGGAAGGGAAATGAATGATCAAGGCCCTGTTTTTTTATTTTCTTTTTTTAAATTTTGATGAAATTCCTATTGCATAAAAGCATCCAGTTTGGTGGCATCAAGTCCATTCACATTGCTATGTGGCCGTCACCGCCATCCACCTCCAAAGGTCTTTCCATCTTACAGACCCTCTGTGCCCATGAAACACTAGCTCCCACTCCTCCCACCCACAGCCCCTGGCAGCCTCTCTTCTGCCTCCTGTCCCCATGGACCTGACAGGCACTTGTCTCAGCAGGGCAGCAGTGGCATGGAGAGGTCAAGACCCCCAGGAGGCCCACAAAGGGCGTGGAATCCATGCAGGGCCCTGGGCTAAGGGAAGGCATTGGGGATAGGGTTTGTGAGAGCTGTGGAGAGAATTAGCAGGGCTTGTCACTGAAGGGGTACCAGGGCTGCCAGGGAGAGGCGGAGGCTAAGGACCCCTCCTGGTGTTGACTTGGTGTAGGGGTGTGAGCCTTGAGCCAGGGTGTGGCAGCCCTGAGGGTAACGCGGCTGGGCAGGTCTATGCTGTGGTGTGTCCTGGTGACAGTGTCCAGTGCACAGTTAAAATGTGGCCTGAGACCCATGTGGCACGTCAGTGTATTCAGCGTTCTCAGGTCTTGGCAGGTGTGACATCCAGGGAGAGGGTGCTTCACTTAGCACAGATGACATTCTACCAGTGACCCCCATGTGGAGGAAAAGCCATTTAAACAGCATCACTTGGGGACCACTGGAGATATGTGAGCAGAGAGGCAGCCAGAGCAACACCTCTAACCCCAGAGCGTCCCCTTGATGCCCCTGCTTCTCTTTCCCTCTTCTGAGGTGAATCCGCCATACTACGTCCCTCTAGTTGAGCTGGTCCCACACCCAGAGACGGCCCCCGCCACAGTGGACAAAACCTATGCTCTGATGAAGAAGATCGGACAGTGCCCAGTGCGACTTCTGAAGGAGGTGGACGGCTTTGCTCTGAACCGCCTGCAGTACGCGGTCATCAGCGAGGCCTGGCGCCTGGTGGAGGTACGTACGGCCCTCCCTCCCTCCTCTTTCCCTCCCTCCCTCCTCTTTCCCTCCCTCCCTCCTCTTTCCCTCCTTCCCTTCCCTCCTCTTTCCCTCCCTCCCTCCTCTTTCCCTCCCTCCCTCCTCTTTCCCTCCCTCCCTCCTCTTTCCCTCCCTCCATCCTCTTTCCCTCCCTCCCTCCTCTTT
>CAUYON010023990.1:0-22432 GCA_963573935.1 Arctocebus calabarensis | reverse complement strand
TTCTGGCTAAGTCTTGGTAGATGGCGTGCTTCCAAGTATTGATCAAGTTCCTTCAGATTTTCATATTTCTGAGGGTAAAGTTTCTTGTAATAGTTATTAAGGATTTTTTGAATTTCTGAGGGGTCTGTTGTTATTTCATCTTTACCATTTCTGATTGATGAAATTAGAGGTTTTACTGTTTTTTTTCTGGTTAGGTTAGCCAAAGGTTTATCTATTTTATTGACCTTTTCCAAAAACCAACTTTTTGATTTATTGATCTGTTGTATAATTCTTTTTTATTTTCAATTTCATTTAAATTCTGCTCTAGTTTTGGTTATTTCTTTTCTTCTGCTTGGTTTGGGGTTAGAATGTTCTTCCTTCTCCAGTTGCTTAAGATGTTGCATTAAGTTGTTAACTTCCTCTCTTTCTGTTTTCTTGAAGAAGGCTTGCAGGGCTATAAATTTCCCTCATAGGGCTGCCTTTGCAATATCCCAGAGGTTCTGATAATTTGTGTCTTCATTGTCATTTTGTTCCAAAAATTTGGTAATTTCCTTCTTAGTCTCATCTATGACCCATCTATCCTTCAGTATAATGTTATTTGGCTTCCATGTTTTTATATGCGTATGCATTAATCCTGTTGTTATTGAGTTCAAATTTTATTCCATGGTGGTCTTAGAAGATGCAAGAAATAATTTATATTCTTTTAAATTTGCTGAGGTTGGACTTGTGACCTAGGATGTGATCGATTTTGGAGTATGTTCCGTGGGCTGATGAGAAGAATATGTATTCAGTTTTGTTGGGATGAAATGTTCTGTAGATGTCTGTTAAATCCAAATGTTGAATGGGTAAGTATAAATCTAAAATTTCTTTGCTTAGTGTCTTTTTGGAGGATTTATCGAGCACTGCTAAAGGGGTGTTAAAATCTCCAACTACTATGGAGCTGAAGTTGCTGATGTCTGTTAGCGTTTCTCTTATAAATTGAGGTGCATTCTGGTTGGGTACATAAATATTAATAATTGAAATCTCATCATATTGAGTAGTACTTTTAACAAATATGGAACTGTCCATCCTTATCCTTCCTTATTTTGGTTGGTTTAAAGCCTATTGAATTTGTGAATAGGATTGCAATACCTGCTTTTGTCTGCTTTCCATTTGCCTGGAATATAGATGACCATCCCTTCATCTTGAGTCTATGTTTATCTTTTAAAGGTAAGATGAGTTTCTTGTATGCAGAAGATATCTGGCCTGAGTTTTTGTATCCAGTCAGCCAACCTATGCCTCTTTAGAGGACAATTTAAACCATTTACATTAATTGAAAATAATGATAAATCTTTAGAAAGTCCAGTGGACATTTTTAATCCTTTCATTGCAATGGAAGTTGGAATTTGATAAAAGTTTCTGGGTGAGTTTACTTTTGTGGTGGAGGATTATGCTGATCATTATGGAGGATAGGTCTGAGAATATCCTGGAGAGCTGGTTTAGTTATAGGAAGTTTCTTCAACATGTGGATATCATTAAAGTATTTAATTTCTCCATCATAAATGAAACTCAGTTTAGCTGGGTACAGGATCCTGGGTTGAAAGTTATTTTGTTTTAGGAGATTAAAAGTTGATGACCATTCTCTTCTCGCTTGAAAGGTTTGATCAGAGAGATTTGCAGTTATTCCAATATTCTTCCCCCTGTAAGTTATGGATTTCTCATGTCTGGCTGCTTTCAGAATTTTCTCCTTCATATTAACTTTAGTGAAGTCAATTATAAGGTGCCTGGGGGATGTCTTATTCGGGTTGAGTCATGCTGGGGTTCTGAAACTGTCTGCTATCTGAATTTCAGAATCTCTTGGCATGTCTGAAAAGTTCTCTTTCATAACCTCATAAAGAAGAGACTCTGTGCCTTGTGACACCACTTCGTCATTTTCAGGTATCCCTATAAGGCGAATATTGGTTTTCTTCAAGTTATCCCAGATCTGTCTGAGAGACTGATCCGTTTTTGCCTTCCATTTTTCTTCCTCGTTGTAGGTTTTGGAGCATTCGAAAGCTTTGTCTTCAATGGCAGAAATCCTTTCTTCTGCTTGCTCCATTCTGTTGCTGAGGGATTTTACTGTGTTTCTCAAATCTTTGAGGGCTGCAATTTCTTGTCTCAATGTGTCAAAATCTTTGGTCATTTTGTCTTTGAATTCGCTGAATTCTTGAGACATCTTTTGGATTACTGCTTGAAATTCTAGTTGCATGTTTTCCTCCATTCTGTTGATCTTATTTGCTATCCAGATTCTGAATTCAATTTCTGACATCTCAGCCATTTGTTGATGCATGGGATCTCGTGTGGTGTCTGCATTATCATTCCTTGGGGGAGTTGATCTACTCTGATTATTCATATTGCTAGAGTTTTTCTATTGATTCTGCCCCATGATTGTTTTTCGCCGTTGCCTCTGGCTGTCCTCAGACATGAGGAAGCAATCCTCCATGATTGGACCCTGGCAGGATCACTCTATTGTTGGTGGATATTTGTAGGAAGTGACCCTGTGTAGCTCCTCTGGGGCTGCCCCACCCAGGGAGTTTTGACTGTGGGAGCAGCTCTGGAGCAGAGCGTGTCACACATGGATCCAGCAGCCGGGCTGGGGATGGTGCACACGGTTCTAGCAACACCTAGCTCCCAGTGGCTTTGGCAACGAGTCTGGGTGGCTCCAGCAGTCTCTGGTCGGGCAGAAGGCTCTGCACAGAGGTAGGGAGGGCGATGGAGGGAGGGCATGCAGTTGCATGACTTCCTGCATCCCTGGCCAGATAGACGGGGCCCAGGGAGGGTACTGGAGGGAGGACGTGGGTTGCGCAGCTACCAGAGTCAGTGGTGGGGGCAGCTCTGGCAGAGGCAGGCTTGGGGGTCCTGGTGGTGCGGCCTGTGGTGTCGTCCCATGCGTTCACTGGAGTTCCTGGTGTGGGGTGCGCCTTGGTACCGAGGTGATGCAACCTGCAGTGGAGTGGCTCACCCCCGCTGGGGACCCTGGAGTGGGATGGGCCTGGGTGCCGAGGCAGCGCACCCGCAACAGGTTCATGCACTGGGGTTCCTGAATGTGGCTGGTTGTTAGGGAGGGGAAGGCTCGGTGTAGCCTCCGGAGTCTTTTGCTGGGTGAGGCACTTGGTCTAGCAGACAGAGGGGAGATGCTGCTCAAGAACCTCCTCCCATGGTCTCAGCAGGGGTTAGGCTTTTGGTTCATCAGGTAAGGGGGGAAGTTCAGAATGACTGGGAAAACTTTAGTTCAATTTTTCTGCCTAGCAAGAGAGTGTTCAGAGTCACAATGGGGTCCCTCTTGGGGAGTAATCCCCACTTCTCACTGCCCTCTCCCATGCGGTGAGACAAGAGGTCCATAGTTCACTATTCGTCTGTAGAAAACCTGCAGAAGTAAATGAAGAGAAAAAAAGAAAGGAAACAGAAAGCAAAAATGACCACAGCTTTCTTGGGGGAGGGGGTGGATACTTTTCCTTTCAGTTGAATTTTGTACCTGAAGCTTGCTTTCATGGAGTTGCAGCTTGCCTCAGCAGAGGTGACCTGCAATTATCACTTCTCTCTTGGCTGGGCTCTCAGTCTTCAGCTCAATTGGGCATTTTCTGGACGTTATCCTTCCCCTTGGTCAGGAGCCTCTTTCGGGAGCTTCCGGTTGGCCCCTCTCCACACTTGGCTACTTAAAAAAAATTTTTTTTTGTAGAACAGGATCTTACTATATTTAGCCCAGGCTAATCTTGAACTCCTGACCTCAATTCATCACCTGCCTCAGCCTCCCAATATATTGGTATTACAGGTGCGAGCTGCTGCAGATAGCCTCAGTTGTATTTTTACACACTAACAATGAAAACTCTAAAAACGAAATTAGGAAAATATTTCCTTTTAACAACAGCATTAAAAACAAAGTACATAGTAATAATTTTTTTTTTTTTTTGGTAGAGACAGAGTCTTACTTTATCACCCTTGGTTGAATGCTGTGGCATCACACAGCTCACAGCAATCTCCAACTCCCAGGCTTAGGCAGTTCTCTTGCCTCAGCCTCCAAGTAGCTGGGGCTTCAGGCGCCCACCACAACACCTGGCTATTTTTGTTTTTGTTGTTGCACTTTGGCTAGAGCTGTGTTTGAACCCGCCACCCTTGGTATATGGAGCTGGCACTCTACCAAGTGAGCCACAGGTGCTGCCCAATAGTAACAAATTTAATAAAAGAAAGATTTATATACAGAAAGCCACAAAAAGTTATTGGAAGGACAAATCCTTGAATGTTCTCTTAAGAAAATGATGCTGGTTATTGCAGCTTCAGCATGTCCTGTTTTTTTGATGCTTGGCTCCCTCTGCTGATCTCAGAGTTCCCTGACTTCTCTTTCCACAGCTCCTTTTGCTGTCCCGTGTAGTGATTTGGTGAGAAAAATTTCTACTGCTCTCTTCTTGCTCCCGGCACCACACTTGAGTTTCAAGTTTTATTATTGCAATAAAAGTGCTTTATGCTAACTTTTGTCAATAAATAAATAAATAAATAGATAAATACATAAATAAAAGTTATTGGAAGAAATTAGAGAAACCCTAAATAAATAGAAAGATACTCATGTTCATAGATGGGAAGACTTAATATTCCTAAGATGGCAGTAGTTTCCAAATTGATCTACGTGTTCAACTCAATTATGTCAAAATTCCAACTGCCTTTGTTTTGGGGGGGGGAGAGAGAAATTTGTGAATTGATTTTAAAAGTCATTTGGAGGGGGCAGAGGAAGATGGCAGACCAGAGGATCGTTCATCTGAGCTTTCCTTGAATGACTGGAGAACAAAGAGAATCCAGCCATACCTGGCATGGGGACCTTACCCAGAGACACAGCTCAAGGAGCAGTGAGGAGATGGTAAGCTGGCTACAATGTATGATCTGGAGCGGTGGAAATCTGATTAATTAGTAGACAAGTGTTTGAGACCTGCTGGGATCAGCTGGCCCCACACAAAGGTCTGGGGTGGGAGGAAGCCTTTCTGGAGTTTTCAGTTGGGGGAAGCTGCACATTGAGTGGCAAGCTTGGAAGAGTGGGCAGAGTTGAACAGTAATAGCAACCAGCTTTGAATGCTGGTTGCAGTGCATTTGCCATAGGTTTGGTGGCTGGCGAGGCAGCCATACTGAAAAGGTCTCTGCAGCAAGGGGGCTGCCATTGTGGGAAGGTTGTGAGAATGTTTTAGCAGGGGCCAAAAACACAGCTATCTTAATTATGCCTGCCAGGATCAGAACTCCCCTCCTGAAATAGACTGAGGGACTCCAGCACCCCACGGGAACTGGAGTCAAGGTGCACTGTGAGACCTGCCCCTGAATGATTCTTGTGAGCTTTAAGATCCCAACCCAGCAGGGTCTGAATGCTAAGGAAACAATCAGGTGATTGCAGAAGGCAACTAAGCTTGGAATAAGGAACACAGAAATTGTTGGCTGTGCTTTCTTGTCTCCTAAGAAAACCCCACAGTGCCACCTGGTGTCCGGTGACATATTGCAACATACTGTCATCAAGAGCAAAGACTTCTGTTTAAAATAAAGGTGGCAGTGAGAAGTAATAAGGAGAACTAGGAGGTGAGCAAGAAGAAACAACACACGAGGAGGAACCAACAGAAAAATTCAGACAACATGAAAAACCAAAACAGGAACTTCCCCAAGGGAGCATGAGGCAGCTACTGCAGAAGACTCCACCTGTAAAGAATTAATGGACCTGACAGAAGGGAATTTAAAATATGGATGATAAAGACAATTAAAGGAATGGATGAGAAAATGGAAAGACAGAACCAAAAGTAGGACAAGTGATATGTAGAATATAGAAAGGATATGGGGGAGCTTAAGGAAATGAAGGAGATAATCTGGGAATCAACAGATGCAGTAGAAAGTATCCAAAATATGTTAGACCACAGAGAAGAAAGAACCTCAGAGCTAGAGGATAAAGTTTTCCAGTTAATCCAGGTCATCAAAGATGCAAAAAAGAAGAGAGAGAAAGCAGAGCAGGTGCTTAGAGAACTGTGAGACTCTATGAAGTGTTCAAACATATGAGAATAATAGGGATTGCTGAAGGGGAAGAAGATTGTTCCAAAGAAATGGAAGCCCTACTGGAGACCATCATAAAGGAAAGTTAAATTTTCCTCTCAAACATATATTGAACACTGGGTCATCTCAACTCAAACAGTGCAAGACACTTCATAATGAAACTGTCCAAAGTCAAGATGAAAGAAAAAATTCTGCAAGCAGCCAGGAGTAAGCACCAACTGACCTATAGAGGCAGGGTCATTAGGATGACAGCAGACTTTTCAACTGAAACTTTCCAAGCTAGAAGAGCATGGTGATCCACCTTCAACATCCTTAAAACAATTTTCAGCCCAGAATTCTGTATCCTACTAAACTAAGCTTCAAAATTGGTGGAGAAACCAAATCTTTTATGGATATACAAGAACTGAGGAAATTTGCCACAATAAGACCAGGTCTACAGGAAATACTTAGACCTATTCTCAACACTGACCACAATGGACTACCAGCAAAGTAAATACCCAGAAGCTAAAGGTCAAAACGCTAATGCTTCCACAGTGGCACAAAGGGAAAAACTACACAATGGGTTTTCACAAAATAAGATGAATAGCATTCCACTGCACTTCAATTCTCTCAGTAAATGTCAATGGACTGAATTCACCACTAAAGAGGCACAGGATGGCTAACTGGATAATAAAGCACAAGCCATCCATGTAATATCTCCAGGAGACACACCTAGCCATGAAGGACAAATCAAGACTCAGGGTTAAGGGGTAGAAAACAGTATTTTGAGCAAATGGAAATCAGAGGAAAGGAGGGGTTGCAATCTTATTTTCAGATAAAAGTGGATTTAAAGTAACTAAAGTTAAGAAAGACAAAGATGGACACTTAATGTCAGTCAAAGGAACAATTCAACAGTATTTGGGGACCCAACCTTAAATGCTCCCAGATTTATGAAACAGACTTTAATGGGTCTGAGCAATATGATATCCCATAAAATATGATATCCCATAACACCATAATAGTTGTGCACTTTTACACCCTTCTGACAGAACTGGACAGATCCTCTAAACAGAAACTAAACAAAGATACAAAGGCTTAAATGTGACCCTAAAATAAATGGTATTAATAGACATATGCAGAACACACCACCCCAAAGCTAAGGAGTATACATTTTTCTTGTCAGCCCATGGTAAGAGGGCTGAAAAATAGAAAGATTATCTGAAAAATAGAAAGAGAACTCATCAAGACACTCATGAACCATCTTATGGAATTGGAAAAAGAAGAACAATCTAATCCCAAATGCAGCTGAAGAAAAGAAATAACCAAAAATTAAATCAGCCATTAATGAAAATGAAAACAAGAATTGTTGGGTGGTGCCTGTGGCTTATCGAGTAGGGCGCTGGCCCCATATACCAAAGGTGGCGGTTTCAGGCCCCGTCTCGGCAGTTAGCCGGGCATTGTGGCGGGTGCCTGTAGTCCCAGCTACTCGGGAGTCCGAGGCAAGAGAATCACCTAAACACAGCAGTTGGAGGTTGCCGTGAGACGCCGCAAAAGTGAGACTCTGTCTCTAGAAAAGAAAAGGAAGGAAAGAAAGGAAGAAAGAAAATGCATGTGCACCGTAAGGGAAGAAGTATGATACAATTATCTCTGTATGCAAAAGACATGATCACATATGTAGAAAACTACACCCACCAAAAAAAAAATAATAATAAAAAACAAACAAACAAGAATTATTCAGAAAATTAATGAAGCTGGCTTGGCACCTGTAGCTCAAGTGGCTAGGGGGCCAGCCACATACACTAGAGCTGGTGGGTTCAAATCCAGCCCAGACCTGTCAAAACAAAAATGACAGCTACAACCAAAAAATGGCTGGGTGTTGTGGTGAGCACCTACAATCCCAACTACTTGGGAGGCTGAGGCAAGAGAATTGCTTGAGCCCAGGAGTTGGAGGTTGCTGTGAGCTGTGATGCCATGGCTATCCCAGGGTGATAGCTTGAGGCTCTGTCTCAAAAAAAAGACAAAATTAATGAAGCAAAAAGTTGGTTTTTTAAAAAAATAAGTAAAATTGATGAGCCTTTGGCCAGATTAACTAGAAACAGAAAAGTAAAATCTCTAATTCTTTTTTTTTTTTTTTTTTTATTGAGACAGCCTTAAGCTGTCACCCTGGATGGAGTTTCGTGGCTTCACAGCTCACAGCAACCTCTAATTCCTGGGCTCAAGCGAGTCTCCTGCCTCTGCCTCCCAAGTAGCTGGGACTACAGGTGCCCTCCACAACGCCCGGCCATTTTTTGGTTGCAGCCGTCTTTGTTGTTTGGCGGGTCTGGGCAGGATTCGAACCTGCCAGCTCAGGTGTATGTGGCTGGCGCCTTAGCCCACTGAGCCACAGGCACGGAGCCTATTCCTGACTTTCAAAACATTTCCTTAGAAGCAGACAATACTCTCAGCCACTAACATTAAAGAAATTCAGCTACCCTTTCTCACTGTCCACCACTGACAGTAGGCTGTCCCTCTTTTTAAAAATGATATATACGTGTTCCACCATTAAAAACCCTACATTATAGTTATTTGTGCCAGTTTCCCGACACACAAAGGTTTTCTGTCCCCCAACAGAAGACCGTCTTGGCAACAGGATTTCCAAGGCCAGGTCAGTGGAGAGCAGAGAGGATGGACGAGAACAAGGTGCATAGCCAGGGGGGAGAAGTCTTCAGAATTGAGTTCTCACTGTGGCCAAAATCACCTCATCACACATTTCTGCAGCAGAACTTAAGAGGCACAATCCCCTGGCCCCTACTCCCGAAGACCAAAGAACCCACTGCACCTCCTAGCTAACCCATCTGCAATCTCGTGCAGGCCAGTCTCTACACAAGCCTGTCTCCATGCTTTGCCAACACGTCTTGCACAGCACTCCCCAACACGAGCATGTGCGAGTCAGCTGGGAAGCTTGGTACACACACTCCTGACACCGTGGTCTGGGCTAGGCCTCGAGGCTTTGCATCTCTAACAGGCTCCCAGGGGATGCCCGCGCTGCCAGGCCGAGCACCACACTCTGAGAAGCAGAGGTCAGAACTCCAATGTAGCAGCGGCTGATGGCTTTTCTTTAGTCAAATCATCCTGGAACAAACTCCTAAATGATGCCACCCTGACGCTCCTACAGCCCACACCATAAATTCTACAACCTCATTTGTAATGGTAGAAATTTGTTTATTTATTGCCTGAGTTTCAAGAACAGCTTAGTTCCTACAACGATGACAACAAAATAATAAAAAATAAATGGGTACAATAAACAGGACAGACTCCAGAAAAAGGTCTTGAATGTGTGGTCCCTTTAGTCAGGGCGGAGAAGCCTGAGGAAGCCGTAAAGATGTGGTTTAGGCGGAGCTGAAGGAAACCGAGTTCCTTGACTTCTAGAGGAGTGGTAGCGGTCACATGGAGATAATGATGTTGCCAGGGGCAACAAAAGCTAACACCAAGCACTTTTTGCATGCCAGGCCCTGAGCTAATGCTTTAAAGACGTTATAACTCAGCCCAAGAGGGAAAACAGAGGGTTAAACGATGTCTAGAGACAGGGAAGGAACTGTAAAGTCCAGGGTATGCAGGTCAATAAGATGTCATTGGAAGGAGAGGGGCAATTCTCATACTGTCCTGGTCTAGGACTAGTTAAGAAGTTACTGCTAGAAACTTCAGAAGACATCCTTGGACACAGCAGGTCAATACCATGGACCAGATGCACCAGGACATGCCCGCTGTGCTGTGCTGTCATTCATCACCTGACATATCACCCAGGTCAGCCTCTGCAGGCCTGATTCCATCTGGCCGCTTTGCAAGGAACGTACCTAGAGAAGGAGGGGCTTCCTGTGATGTGTTCTTCCTGTTTCATCTTGGGGTTGAAAAACTTAGTCAAGGCTGTTATGTCTGATGCCTCAAGAAGATCCCTGAACATATACGTGCTGTCCTCTGCTGACCCCCCGATACACTTACTTTGCCTATATTAGATGGACCAAAGTGGCCGATTTATATGCTGTGACATGGAGAAGGTTCAATTGCTGTTACTTTTCCTTGAGCTGGGCCTTTGACAGCTTCAAGCCCAGCCCTCTGCATGAGAAGACTCAGCAGGCTGTTCCTGAGGAAATCCAGACCAGTGGACCAAGTCAGCTGGTGTGGCGCCATAAGGCGTCCAAGGCAGGAGGCCACATGCCGAATTCAGCCTGTGGATCAGATTCACTAGGCTCCATTTTATCTGAAAAAGTTTCAGTGCTCTCCAGCCTGCCATAATCCACTCTCTATCTTCTTGTATCAAGTCCATATTTAACATTCATTTTACCTTCCTGCCACACTGAATTTTAGACTCTAATCTATAAAAATGTATCACTTATAGTTTTGCCTGTGAGATTTCAATCTCTACACAGTGATCCATTGTTCTCCTAAAATTTAAATAATGTCAGTATTCAGGCTCTCTAAACTACACCAAAGTGCTCCATCTTAATGAAGGACAGGTGGTAAGAAGCTTAACATGGAATATATTTGGGTGACATTTTATTACTTCAGGACCCCTTTGGTGTGTTCATTCCCTTGGGGAAGATTTCATAATACATGAATCCTAGGAGGCAGAGTGGTAGATATTAAAGTCTTCACTTTGCTCCAAATTGTCACTTTAATGTTAGGGTCTGTTCAAGCTTCAGGAAGAAGGGTGTAGTCAGTTCCTCATCAGTACTTCATAAAATCAGATTTACTACCAGAGGTATCCAGCTGTCCTTTGTAAAAGGTCCTCATGTTCATCATTAGCAGGTGTGTAATGGAGGTAATAATTGCTGAGCCATTCACCGGCCAGTTGCTCCTTACTTACTGGGTTATAGTCTTCTGGGTTGACATGCTCCATCACCATGTCACACGAATATAATAATTCCCTAAAATGCATCGCTGAAATGGAGCCTGGACCGCCTGGCTACCAGGGCTTCAAATAATGGGGTCAACACAACAAAGCACATCTGTGAAGATGACAAGTACCTTCAAGGAGTCCTCAGAGCTGCTCGGTGAACAATGGTCGTCAGCCCTAGGAAGCAAATTTTTGTCCCAGAAGCATGGAGGAGATAGAAGGCTGATCCCCTCAGTCTAGAGAGCATCTGACTGTCTCCTGGAGGAGGCTTTACGATGCGCTCAGCCTGCTGTGCTCACCTCCTCCCTCCGTACAGCCAGCCTCGCCTGGCTCTAGGCACAAAGGGCCAACGTACAGAGGTCACTGGCGTAGGCCTGCGCCCGCAGATACTAAGTCCACATACACACTTTCTCTGGATAAACACCGCCTTCTCCCCCATTTTCCACCATACTTCCTCCCATGTTTCCAGTTTGAAGTCACTGGTGGCAGCGCTGCGATCTCTGGAGGGAGGCCAGGCATGGCGGCACAAAGCTCTGAGGAGGCAGGGGATTGTGAAATAGTCACCTCTTCCTCAAGGCTCGGGAGAGGCAAGCGACTGGCAGAGCTGCCGAGTGAGGCCCTCGGTAGGTCTGAGACACGGAGAGACACGAGAGCTTTTCTGCTACAAAAACTCTGGCGGTCTTACAAATGGGTGCACAAAACGGTTCAGGCAAAAGAAATCAACTGGAAAAAAAAATTGCTGGGCGAGGGGAGCGAGGACAATATGAAAGAAACTAAATTCTAGTTAGTTTTTGTCAATTTCCCCCTCCCTGAATTAATCTAATTAAAACAGAATGATGGTTTCTGTCAGGTATCTAAATAGTTCTCCTGTTCACCTGCTTTTGAGTAGAATTATCTGGGCGGGGGGCGGGGGTCAACAGGAAAGGTATGTTCATTTGAAAAAGTAAAACTCCCCAAACAAACCCCAAACCCACTGCAGATAAAAACCCACAAGACGCTGTTTAGAAGAATTATGCTTTAAATATACTGATCTAAAAAAACCTAAAGAACAGGCTGTTCTGTTGAATAGCTCGAGTTTCTGCTTGTGCTTTCATTTTAGAAAACAAATGTGCATAGACTCCAGGGTGGGAGGAGTTTCACACAGGGATCCAAGCTCACAGAAAATGGCCACCGGGTTGGAGAGACCTTAATATAACAAACAGGGCACCCAAGAGACCTTCTGGGAATACAGGGCACTTGCCTTTCACCGGGTAATCGTCTAGAGACACATAAAACCTTTTTTTAAACTAGTAACGTAAATCACGGCCTCTAGAATACTTGTTTGCTGAATACCACGATGACTAATCACAAGAACTTTCCTTATTTTTCCCTGAGCAAGGGTACCTCACGGGAGGAAAAAAAAAAAAAAGAAAGAAAAATAGGTCATTTTTAATGTAAGGTGCTTGCTACGATTGGAGGTAAGATTCCTTTTTGAATTTCATAAAAGAAAAAAAAACAAACACCTTGAAAAGTATTTCCTAAAATAGAGAGGCGCTAATCCTCTTATCGGAAACTCATTATAAATAGAAAAGAAAGTGTTAAAATAGATCATTCAGATGTGCCGAAAAGTTCTTGACTGCTTTCCTGAAAAGGTCAGAAACAGAAACAAATATTGAGGATACTAAATATATAACAAACAGGGTAAGAAATTCATTTAGAAGTGTGTTTCCGTTTAGGTAAAAAAATGTGCCTCCTAGGTAATTTACGGTGCTTCTGTGAAAAAACTCAGTTTACAACGCGTAGCAGCCAAAGACACTCCAGAACTGCTAGACCTTAACAGGAAAAAAATGTAAAGGTCAGGGTTTCCCCTCCCCCATACTAGTTAGCACAGTACTGGGGTTGGCCAGTTCTCTAATGCCTGAGTGAAAGCCCACATAGGGCTTCATTTCAGGGCCATGTCAAGGCTTTTACAGTCTATCCTAGTGGCTCCGCTTCCTGGAAGTGATCTGTCTGTCTGCTCGCATTAAAGCAAAGACAGACCCGCACTAATCCAAGGGAAGGGCTGAACACGCCACAGAAGGTATCGTTTTTTTGCAATAAGTACCCAGGAGCTGGGTATGGCTTCTGCTATCCTAACTCCGCAAATCCCTTCCACCAAACAGCATCAAAGACATAGTACTGACACCTTCAGAAACCTCAATCTTTGAGCTGAAATCAGAGGACTGCAAAGCCAGCACCAATAGGTTTAAATAGGTACCGATCAGAATGCTATGTAGGTTTCTCAAAAAGGAAATCCTCACTTAGGTCTAGGAGCCAATCCCCGTCCTATGAGAACTCATCAGAAATGTGTATGCTCACAAAAACTGCGAAGAGGTGTGGGGAGACTGATCTGAATTCAGGGCTCTCTCGTCTAGAACGATAATAAACTCAACTTTACTTTTACTGAATTGGTGGTCTTATCTAATTATAATCAATCCTCCAAACAGAAGTTCTAACACACGAACTGGAAAACTAGCACAAACAAAACAGGGCCTAAAAACAATATCCAACTCACAAGGCAGGAAGCAACAGCTCCTATCTGTCTCACTTTGCACAAAGCCTGCCTTCATGGGGTGCTAAGATAATCCCAGGGCGCCCTTCCAGGTTTTAAACAGCCCTTGGATTTCTGCGGAAAATGTACCCCAGGATGAACAAACGTGGTAGCAGCCAACAAAATGGTGGGTGTGCAAGCTGAGTCGTCTTCTTTGTACTCCCCAAGAAAATGTTTAATTCCTCTCAACATTAAAACAGAGCTTAGTAATTTTAGTGTATGTAAGAGAGGAGAAATTCTGTTTTAAAAAATGGGAAATGGCCTCTGCCTCTTCCAATTAAAAAAAAAAACAAACAAAAAACTTCTTTATTACCTTAACTGGCAAAAAACCCCAAAGGCTTCAACCAGACTGGAAGTTTTGCATCATGGCGTCCAACTGTGTCTTCTGGAAGACCAGCCCATGTTACCGTCTGCTCTCTCCCACGGGACAGTTCCAGCTCTCATTAAGCTTTGCTGTTGACCGCCATCTCCTGCACTGCCAACAACCTACGTGTTTCCGGCAGACCAGGCAGAGGACACTGAGTTCTGTTCCTACTTTACCACTAACTGTGTGACCTTGAACAAGTCCTATGACTGCTCTAGATCTTGTTTCCTTGTCTGAAATGTAAAGAGGTTGGGCTAGTTTATTTTCAGGGTTCTTTTTAGTCATAATATTAAAAATCCACAATTTCCAGCCAGTCCCAATCCTTCTGTAAGAATCTTTATTTTCTCCAAAGTGGATGATGTCCCACCCTCAACAAACTTTCCTCCAAAGTGTACAGGATAAAGGTAGAATTCGATGTCTGGCTGGTATTATGATATGTCCCCCACTGTGAGGATGGCAGGAGGGAGCTATGAAATTGGGACCCCTGGAAGATCCAAACTTAGTCCCTGTCGTGCTTTCCAGCTGCTCATCCTCATACCTCTGCATCTCAGAGCTAGAAGGAAATTCAGCCATCTTTGAGCAAAAGCATCTCTGGTTACAAGCGAGGAAACCCAAACCAGCAAAGTCATACAACTATGGTCACACGGTTGGCTGCTGGGAACAAGTCCCAGGCTTCCCTCTGGATTCTGATATGGAGGTCTTCTCATCTCCCACAAACCCACTCTCTGGGCTCTGGCTCTTTCCCTGGTCCCCCTTGGAGTTCCTCAGGGCCTCAGAGGGCAATCAAACATTTACAGAGCACCTCTGGGTAATCCCCAAGGAGCAGTTTTAAACTTTCAACCTGCTACTCTGGAAACATTTAGCCCTGCAGTGACAGTGACAGCTACAGAAGGAAAAAATTGATTGGTCTTATCAGTGCAGAAAAAGCCTACAGCAGTGCAGATGGTAGATAAGGATTGGCTGGGAAGACAGGGAGGCCCTGTAAGGACGGGCCCCTGATCAGGTACCTGACATATAGTTGATACTCAGTAAACACTGGTTGCACAAAGTTAGCACATTATCTCTGTTCCACTTGCTTCTTATCAAAAGTTCTGAGGTTACAATTATAGTGGAGATGAGGGTCTCTAAGTCCCTGAGCTAAAAGCAGGAACCGAGTGCCACGTATCTGTTTCATACCCTCTCTATGTGGCTAGGGAGGCAGCCAGGGGTGTGGAGGGAAGAGGCAGAGTCAGACCCCAAGGTGTGAAACTCTCATCTCTATAACCTTGGCTGTCGTTACTCAGCCTCTTTTTGCCTCAACTGTCACCACAACGCATTGAAGTTCCAATAAAACAGCTCACATAATTCATATAAGGTGTAGCACTAACTTATGAATATCAGATCCATCCTCTCCCCTTCAGGGCTGTGGGTAAAGAGGGAGAAATTGTGTTTCTGGGAAAGGATCCAGGCCATCAGCATCTTCCTCCAAAGGAAGACAACATTAAAAAATGACTCAATATAGTTTAACAAATAGATTCCTGTTAAGTTCATCTTATTTTTAGATTACGTATAGAGAACATACAGCACAATGTACACAAATGTTTTATAACCTCCATACAAATGCCAAAGACATCTATATATCTTGATCATTTGTTGTGAAGAAGCAGAGAAGGGAGCTAGCACTGAGAAGAAAAAACACTTGCATTCTATCAAATGAGATTGGGACAGATGAACAACATGAACTTTAGCCTAAAAGTTACACGGTTTTACGATGCAGAGAATGAGGGAAGAAGACAAGATCAGATGTAAGAATGTATCCAAAAGTGTCATGGCGAGAGTAGGCAGTGTCATCACCATATAATATTGTAAATATAACCCGTAAACATTAAGGATACAATTATAAAGCTTTCAACCATAGACATGTCCCTAACAGAAATAGGACTTGAAATGAGCCTCAGGTTTATCCCCACCCCCACCCCCCACTTCTTAGAAATTGGCAAATTGTTAATCTTTATCGCCAGCCGGGGCAGTGCTCATTTAAAATGCAGATTTCACAGCCCAACTCCAATCTACTGAATAGAATCTCTGGGCTTGAGGCCTGAGACTCTAGATTTTGACAAGTTCCCCAAGTGGATTTCAACCATACTAAATTGATGGTCACTCCAACTAACACAGGACAGATCAGATAAAGGGAGATGTGTGCCTTCAATGATAAAATTAACACATTAAAATGAGTCAAAGATAGAGCTTTGTGTACATGCGCATTATGTACAAATTTAATATCTATACCAGGCCGTGAGAGGAAGAGAACCAATGCTTATTAACTACCTACTATGGTACAGATCCTGACCAAATTATTTATTACTTAGCCTTCAAAATAATCCTATATGAGTTATGGATGGAAAAAGTTAGGCATAGAAAGAAACTTTTCTAAAGTCACAAGTCTGGAAAATGGCCCAGCTAGGTTGTGAAACTAAATTTATCTGACCCCAGTCTCCTCATTCCATTGTACTAAGCTCACATGCACGTGAAAACACGCAGACATGTGCACATAATACAACAGCCACATGGTGAAAGATAGTGGAAAAATTACTTTTAGAAATTGTATCAATTGACACACAGTTTTTAAAGGACTCATTTTGTTAAGGGGATATTCTTTGTTCTGTCTGCTGACAATGCAACACAGAACATGACTACTAGCAAAATCGCATTTAACAGCCTGAATTTTAGTAATCAGAAGTATATTTGGGGGCTTGCTGGGGTCAAATTTACCAATGATTCTTGATTTGTGCAAGCTATAATTTTACATAGATGGAAACACTTGCTATTCATTCTGTAAGTCACTTCACCTTATGAAGGAAACGGTCTTCCATTCCTCCCTTCCCAGGGTCTGCCATGCCTGGCTTCCTCCATCGGGAAACCCCCTTCTGCTTTCTGGAGCCCTGTCCTCTAGTTCTTCCTTGCTATCTTGCCAGACTTTCTGCTTTCCTAGGTCCTCTTTTTCACAAAAAGTTCCATCCTCAACCTTTTTCTTCCTATACTCTCTCTCTGGAAAATCTCCTCTCCTACCTCTTGACTTTTTCTTAAATACCAATGACTCCCAAACCAGCCCTGGCCTTCCTGTGGTGTCCAAAGCCCCCATGTGTCTGGGTGGCAGCATGCTTCAATACAGCAAACTCAGTATTTCTAAGATGTGGCCCCTCACCTCCTTCCAAGTTTCCTTCATGGTACCACTGCTCTGGAAACCTCAATGCCAGCTGTAGCTATTCCTTCTCCACTGAGACGCTGGCTTCCGTCAGTTCTTCCCTGTACCTCTGTTCCTTTCCCATTTCACTGTTAATCATCTATTTCAAGCCCATCACCTCTGCCCCACCTTTTCTTTAATGACTATAGTAGCCTTCTAAATGGTCTCCCTGCCTTCCTCCCAAGCTCACCTGGGCTCTTTACAGAACCTGTTCCAGAAATACAGTCACAACACTTCCCTGTTCAAATATCTTTAACAACACCTATTGGTTTATACTTTCAAATTTCCCAGCTGTCACTCAAGACCATTAAGGTTCAGCACTGGATGTTCCTCAGCTTTACTTCCCACTTGGTGCCTGTAGGGATCTGTTCTGGCTCTGCTGGCCTTGACTCTTTACCCTGAGTATGCTCCATGCCTTCTCCATTTCCCACTGTTCCTCTAATCTCAAATGCCTCCTCCCCATCTCTTTCATTGAAATTCCACATCATTACAGGGCTTGCATAGAAGTTTTTCCCAAAGTTTTCCCCCAAAACAGTCTCTTGACCCCTCAGGGTAAAATGAACCTCTTTCTTTTCAAATTACCAAAATATCTTCTTTTTGCGTTTACCAATGGTCATTTCTGCATATTTTATTTCCTCAACTATGCAACAGGAATTGAGAGGGAAGGGATGAGATTTTGTTGCTACTAAATTCCCCACTCTTTCTAGCAGACTGTCATAGTCATGATAGGTACTCAAATATTTGCTATACATTTATAGAACTCAAAGTTTACAAAGCATGTTTACATTCAATATCTCATTTGTTTTATTTGGGGATTAAGTTATTATAAGGAGCATTCAAGTCTTGCAATCTGATTTCTGTTGCTTAATGCAATTCTTGGTTCTAAATTTCAGCCTTATAAACGAAAACATTTCCTAAATTGCGTTACATTTGAATACCTACAGTCCTTTGTGGCCTACAAAGCTAGAAGAGGAACATTTCAAACAAAGAAAGCCCCCACGTCCAAACTATTTTTTCCTCTGCTTATGGGTTAAGTGTACCAATAAAAAGGCCTCTACAAGCAGGTAACAGTAATGGCAAAATCAAAATTTAAAAGAGATGTGAGAAATTCCCTTGTAAAGAGTAAGAATTTTTTTTTTTTTTTTTTTTGAGACAGAGCCTCAAGCTGTCACCCTGGATAGAGTACCGTGGCATCACAGCTCATAGCAACCTCCAATTCCTGGGCTCAAGCCAGTCTCCTGCCTCCTCCTACCAAGTAGCTAGGACTACAGGCGCCGGCCCCAACGCCCGGCCATTTTTTGGTTGCAGCCATCATTGTTGTTTGGCGGGCCCGGGCTGGATTCGAACCTGCCAGCTCAGGTGTACGTAGCTGGCGCCTTAGCCCGCTGAGCCACAGGCGCCAAGCCAAGAGTTTAAGAATTTTAAAATGGCCTTCCTGTTCTACTTCCTATTCCACATATGGGCCCATCTCCATCATCCTTGGATCTGAAATCCCAGCATATTTACAATAGAAAATTGCTAACAGTTGGGTTTGTTTTTTTTTTAAGACGGAGTTGCCCCAGGCTAGAGCAGTGTGGTGTCATAGCTCACAGCTACCTCTAAGTCTTGGGCTCAGCCTCCCAGGTAGCTGGGACTACAAGCATGTGCCATGATACCCAGCTATTTTTATTTATTTATTTATTTTTTAGTAGAGACAGGGTCTCATTCTTGCTCAAGCTGGTCTTGAATTCCTCAGCTCAAGTGATCCACCTGCCTAGGCCTCTCAAAGTGCTAGGATTACAATCACCATACCCAGTCGAAAACTGTTAACAGTTAAACAACTAATTCTTTGTCAAGAGCCTGGACATGACTAATGATTGCAAAAACAATAATCTATTTGGTCTTAAGCTCCCGAGTGCTTTATAGCAGGATTTCCATAAATATTTGTTGATGAAAAATAAATGAATTCAGAGAAAGCCTTACTACCGTTTATAAATTGAAAGCATAAGTTTTAATAGATGGGAGAGAAACAAAATATTGAATTGAGAGATAAGAACTTTGTTATGTCCATCAGCCTGGTCTGTTCCTGTGGCATATCCCAGACTGTAACTGCTGGAGAAACAAGCAAAGGAGCGCAGGTGGCCACAGGCATTGTCCATCTGACTAGGCCTCTTTGGACTTGGGTTGCAAGTTCCTCCAGGGCGGGCACTTTGTGGTGCTAGTGGGGTGCTCTGCATACAAGATGGACTCCATAAAAGAAGCAGGAGATGCAAAGCCTTCCAGATCTGTCTTTATGTTCACATTTTAATACTTCACACCTACTTTTCCTCACTTTATAGCATTGTGAGAAGTAAATTAACAAACTAGATTCAAGCCCTTAACACAAGGCTTAGCATATACATGCACACAAACACTTAATAAGCGGTGGTTGCTACTGTCCCCATCTGGGACTTCATATATGCCTCTAAGATAGAGCTTAGTGTGCTGGGTTGAGCTGTCAGTACTTGCCTATAAGAACCTCCAATGCCCCAGGGGTGGGCTCCTCACTCCATCAAGAAAGGTCCTTACCCAATGGCAGGCCTCCTATATGACTGAGCAACGAAGATCCAAATTCCAATCCTGCCTTCACCTCGACCCACTGGGTAATCCCCGAGAGTCACTTAATGGGCCTCAGTGATGCTAGAGAATCTAGAGCTCTAGCCGGAGACACAGAGAAGCTCCCAGGATAGTTCCCAGCAGAACTGGAATGAGAAATCAGTTATACTAAAGCCCTGTTTACCTAGTTCCCCTTCATCACAGGGGCCCCACATATGGTGTTTCCTTATAACAGATCACTCGAGGGTCGGTGTCACTTTTGTAATCCCAAAGTCTGCCACGAATCAGATCCCTTTGCAATCGAGTCCCTCAGAAAAACCATTTGCTCTTTCATGCAGATGGAGAGGTGCAAATTTAGTTACCTCAGTTGGAACAGATCAGCCTTAACAGAGATAGTGTCCCGTGCTTTGGAAGAAATCACTTGGAAATCCTTGGTTCTGCATCCTCCATCTTCTCCACATCAAGATCTAAAAAGAGAAAAAGGAAAAGTGCGGTGTCCCATGACTAGCTGCTAGGATGAGGTGTTTCAGCTATTGCAATTAGCATATATTGAACACCTACCATAAGTCAAGCACTGCACAAGTGATTGGCATATGTGGCTGCACGTAATCTTCCTAACACCCCCCAGGTGTAGGAAACATTCCCCCATTTTACAGTTACGGAAACAAAGACTCTGAGAGGTCACACAGCTGGTTTATATGAGAGCTGGGACTCCAATGCGGACTCAACTGATTCCAAGCCTGGGCTATTAACCAGTAAGTCAGAGTTTAAAAAAATATTTTGACAGTGACCCACCCTTTAAAAAGTGACATTATATAAACTGAAAATCAAAAGTTTCATAAAACATTGCTCACCCTTACCGCAGGCAATACACGCTATCTTCTACCTTATTCCTTTCTGTACTATACTATATATTCTATAGCTTTAAAAAGATAATTCCAGTAGCTACCCATTAAACTGATTCCACAATCTTCTAATAGGTCCCTACTCTTGGAAAAACACCAGGCTCAGACATAGTACCTCACCAGTAATTTCTCTGAAACTGCAACAAAACCCTTCTGTGCTTTTTAATCACGAGAATCTGACCAAGGAGCTGAGCTTCATAGTTCTGAAAAAAGCCTTTAACCTTTAAAATATGTATAAGGCACCGTAACACATATCATCTATAATGGATCCTTACACAGGATATTCCATTAGGGCCAACGTCCTGAATGGAATTAGGCACTTACCTATAGCAGAGAAGAAGATATAAAGTAGAATCGCAGACAGATTAAAATCTCAAGTGATTTATTATGTACCCTGTAAAAAAGTGTCTACCAGCGGGAGGTTGTGTTTTACCAACAGGGCAGACCTATGTGCTGCAGAAGTAGGAGGCTGAGATTGCAAACCCCTTGGGGCAGGCCCCTGCCTTTGCACGTCCTGTTCAATTGCAGGGGCTTGGTGTCGCACCAAGGAAATTATCACGTACACGTAGGGTCAAGACCGGGGTTCGATTCCCAATCCCGGCACTGGGGAGTGCGATTGTCAACGCAGTTCCCGAGCCTGCTGGACCTGAGCCCACCACGTCCCCAGCCCCGGCTGCGCATTTCTTTCCGACCCCCACCTTCCAGCACAGCCGCGCAGTTGGGCCGCGGGCTGCGGCGCAACCTGCCCAGACTCTCCCGCGGAACCCCACCCCCTCCCGGTGCAGGGCGCGGGCACCTGCGGGCGCTTGCTCCCCGCTGCAGCTCGGCTTCCCGGCGTGTGCGGGGCGCGCAGCCCCGCCGGAGCGGCTCCTCAGCCCGGGTTCCCGGCGCCTCGCGGGGACAGCAGCAGGCCCCGCGCCCGCAGGCCGCGCCTCGCCCACCCGGCCCGGCACAGAGCCTGCGAGGGGCACTTACGGGGCTCGGCTCCGCCGCCGGCGCGTTCCCCGGGGGTCCATGGCGCTTCCGGACCCGCGAGCCCGACCGCAGCGCAGCACCGCCCAGAAAATGGACGCCGGCGGCTCGGCTCTGCCGGCCCGGCCCGCCCCCGGCGCGGGCACAGGACGCAGCCCGCCCGGGAAGAGGTCGGCCCGACCCTCGGCCCCGCGAGCCGGGCACTGGGTGACCGCCGCGCCGAGGACAAGGACGAGGCCTCGGGAGGGCGGCGGGGGACCGGCGACGGCCTAGCGACGCCCCAGACCCCACTGAGGGTGCAGTGCCCTCGCCCTCCTCCGGGGAGGACAGCGTAGTGCGGGCTGTGGGGCCACAGAGCCCAGGGACTGTCAGGACAAGGCCGGAGTGCGCAGAAGGGTCCCTGAACTCCCGGTGCAGACTCTGCACGCTCAGACAGGCAGGATTCTGAGAAAGTCCTGTGCAGTTTCGGTTGCATCAAATTCTCAGGCCTAGGATCTCACCTGTGTTTTCCCATGGCTATCAAAGGAGGCCCGGATTGATTTTCCCGACGTGACATAAAAGCTGTCTCATGGAAAAGACCCTGACCTTTTTCTTTTCTTTTTTTTTTTAAATTCAGATTAATATGAGAGTACAAATGATGAGGTCACAGCGTTTTTCTTAAATAAAGGGGCCCTGACTGCCCGCTGGGATCCAGGAGTTGCTCTTTGAAAAGATGAAGGTTTGCGGTAGACCGGACTTGTGGAGCTAATAGCCTAGTGGCTAATGTACAGGTGTTTGTTTTTAAAATAATTATCCAGGGCGGCTCCTGTGGCTCAGCGAGTACGGCGCCGGCCCCATATACCGAAGGTGGTGGGTTCAAGCCCGGCCTCGGCCGAACTGCAAAACAAAAAAATAGCCGGGCGCTGTGGCGGGCGCCTGTAGTCCTAGCTACTAGGGAGGCTGAGGCAAGAGAATCGCTTAAGCC
>CAUYON010023986.1:0-18393 GCA_963573935.1 Arctocebus calabarensis | reverse complement strand
AGAGGGTTATACCACAGGGGGACTACCTGCCAAAATGAGTCAAGACAAAATGACCAAGAAGTGGGCTTTGCAGCTCGGCGCCTATGGCTCAGTGGGCTAAGGCGCCAGCCATGTACACCTGAGCCGGCAGGTTCGAATCCAACCTGGGCCCGCCAAACAACAATGACGGCTGCAACCAAAAAATGGTCGGGCATTGTGGGGGGCACCTGTAGTCCCAGCTACTTGGGAGGCTGAGGCAGGAGACTCACTTGAGCCCAGGAATTGGAGGTTGCTGTGAGCTGTGATGCCAAGCACTCTATCCAGGGTGACAGCTTGAGGCTCTGTCTCAAAAAACAAACAAACAAACAAATTTATATGCAATGTATCCTTTTATTCCCTGATCCAAATTGAAACATTCTATATATACTGCTCTGTACTTGCTTTTGCCATTAAAACTACTTACAGGTCTTTCCATATAGTATACATAGAGTCATCTCATTCTCTTTAATCACTGCATAGTGTTCTTTTGTGTGGAATGTGCCACACTCTTAGTGTATTAGAATATTAATTAGAAACTTAGGCTCTAACCGATGGACATTTAGGTTGTTTCCAATCTTTAGCCATTAGAAAAATGCTA
Organism: Arctocebus calabarensis; assembly: GCA_963573935.1. Lineage (NCBI taxonomy): Eukaryota > Metazoa > Chordata > Mammalia > Primates > Lorisidae > Arctocebus > Arctocebus calabarensis. Next base: position 17,777 of record CAUYON010023986.1, on the reverse strand, counting down.
CAGTGGGGGCGGCGCCTGTGGCTCAGTGAGTAGGGTGCTGGCCCCATATACCAAGGATGGCAGGTTCAAACCTGGCCCCGGCCAAACTGCAACAAAAAATAGCCGGGTGTTGTGGTGGGCGTCTGTAATCCCAGCTACTCAGGAAGCTGAGGCAAAAGAATCGCCTAAGCCCAGGAGTTGGAGGTTGCTGTGAGCTGTGTGACGCCACGGCACTTTACCGAGGGCAATAAAGTGAGACTCTGTCTCTAAAAAAAAGAAAAAAGAAAAATGCTACAGTGAATATCCTTATACATAAATTATTTAGCATGTGTGCTATTATAGCTGCAGGCTAAATACCTGGGAGTGAAATTGCTGTTCAATAGGTTATGAGCATTTATAATATCATAGATACTATCAACTTGCTTTCCAAATAAGTTTATCAGTGTACACATGCCCCAGCAATGTCTGAGAGTTCTGTTTCTCCATGTCTTATCAACACAATGTGCTATAAAATTTTTGCATCTTTGCCAATCTGATGGTTACAAAATGTTATCTTCCTGTGCTAGTAATTATCATCATCTCTGAACTCATTTCTCCATGTCTAATTTCTTTCTTTTTTTTTGTAGAGACAGAGTCTCACTTTATCACCCTCATAGAGTGCCGTGGCGTCACACAGCTCACAGCAACCTCCAACTCCTGGGTTTAGGAGATTCTCTTGCCTCAGCCTCCCAAGTAGCTGGGACTACAGGCACCCGCCACAATGCCCAGCTACTTTTTTGTTGCAGTTTTGGCCTGGGACAGGGTTTGAACCCGCCACCCTCGGCATATGGGGCCAGCGCCCTGCCCACTGAGCCACAGGCGCTGCCTAACTCAGCACAATTCTTAAAAGTCATTCTAGCTCTGTAGCTTCATGTAGACTTGGCCAAGTCTATTATTGGGCTAGCATAACAATCTGACTTCTCACTCTTCCCACTCCTGTTTTTGTCTCCTTCCTTCTGCAAGTACTTGCCCCAAGAGTACTCCTTAATAAGCACCCTGTAAACTAAACTTCATCTCTGTTCATAAGAACACAACTTCTAAAAAAAAAGAACTCAACTTCTGGGTGGTATCCATAGCACAGAGGTTATGGCACCAGCCATATTTACCCAGGTTGGCGGGTTCGAATCTGGCCCTGGCCAGCTAAACAACAATGACAATTGCAACAAGAAAATAGCCGGCATTGTGGTGGGCCCCTGGTACTTGAGAGGCTGAAGTAAGAGAATCTCTTAAGCCCAAGAATTTGAGGTTGCTGTGAGCTGTGATGACATTGCACTCTCCCAAGGGTGACTTAGTAAGACTCTTGTCTCAAAAAAAAAAAAAAACCTCAACTTGGGACAACATCTTTGTTATCTTTGTTTTGGTCTTTAGTGGTTGCCCTAGGTATTGTCAATATGCAAACAAACCTATTATAGTTGTGTCAGTTTTCTCAGACTGCAATAATATAACACTATAGGCTGGGTGACCTACACAACAGACATTTATTTTTTCACAGTTCTGGAGACTAACAGTTCAAGATTAAGATATTGGCAGGTTTAGTTTCTCCTGAGTCCTCTCTCCTTGGCTTACAGATACCCTCTTGTCCTCACATAGCCTTTTCTTTTCTTTTTTTTTTTTTTTGGTAGAGACAGAGTCTCACTTTATTGCCCTCAGTAGAGTGGCGTAGTATCACATAGCTCACAGGAACCTCCAACTTCTGAGCTTAGGCGAGTCTCTTGCCTCAGCCTCCCGAGTAGCTGGGACTACAGGCACCCACCACAATGCCCGGCTGTTTTTCTGTTTTGCAGTTCAGCCACGGCCAGGCCTGAACCCGCCACCTTCCATATATGGGGCCGGCACCCTACTTGATGAGCCACAGGCGCCGCCCTCACATAGCCTTTTCTTTGTGCATGGTGTGTTCTGTTGTCTTTCCTTCTCTTCTTATAAGAACATCAGTCACATTAGATTAGAGTCCCCCACTTTTGACTTCATTTAATCTTTTTTTTTTTTGGAGAGAGAGCTTCAAGCTGTCACCCTGGATAGAGTGCTGTGACATCACCGCTCACAGCAATTTCCAATTCCTGGGCTCAAGCGAGTCTCCTGCCTCTGCCTCCCAAGTAGCTGGGACTACAGGCGCCTGCCACAATGCCCGGCCATTTTTTGGTTGCAGATGTCGTTGTTTGGCGGGCCTGGGCTGGATTGATCCCACCAGCTTAGGTATACGTGGCTGGTACCTTAGTCTGTTGAGCCACGAGCGCCGAGCCGACCTCATTAATCTTAATTACCTCCTTACAGACCCTATCTCCAAATACAGTCATGTTGGGGGGTAGAGCTTTAATATACGAATTTGGGGGAGGGACACAATGCAGTCCATAATAACAGTATAAATACATTTATTTATTTAAGACAGACTCTTACTTTGTCAGCTTTGGTAGTGTGCCATGGTACCATAGTTCATAGCAACCTCAAACTCCTGGGCTCATGTGATCCTCTGGCCTCAGCCCCCCAAGTAACTGGGATTACAGGCACTCACCACAAAGCCTGGCTATTTGTAGAGATCGGGTCTTGCTTTAGCTTAGGCTGGTCTCAAACTCCTGAGTTCAGGCAATCCATTCCTGAAATACTTTACTTAGAAGAATGGTCTCCAGTTCCATCCAGGTTGTTATAAAAGGTTGCCATTTTTTGTTATGGTTGAGTAGTACTCCATAGTATGTATACTACATTTCATTAATCCATTTATGTATTGGGGTGAGCACTTTGTTTATTTATTTATTTATTTTAGAGACAGAGTCTCACTTTGTCACCCTTGGTAGAGTGCCATGGCATCACAGCTCACACAACCTCCAGCTCTTGGAGTTAGGTGATTCTCTTGCCTCAGCCTCCCAAGTAGCTGGGACTACAGGTGCCTGCCACAATGCCTGGCTATTTTTTTGTAGCAATTTGGCCAGGGTCAGGTTCAAACCCACCACCCTTGGTACATGGGGCTGTCGCCCTACTTACTAAGCCACAGGCACCACCCCGGTTGAGCACTTTGGAAGAAAAAATCTTATCCAGCTCAGTGTTGATTCCACTTCTAGCAGTTTCTCCTCAAAGTAGGAATCTAACCTAAAAGGTCGGCCCCCAGCTGATCAGTTTAAGAGTTCACTGGGAAGACTGTTTAGCTCTTTCTATCCTTACCAGAATCTTTCTCCTGCTATTCTCAAGTGATTGAGCCATATTTCCCCATGAACCTCTTTTGGGCATTCTTTTTTTTTTGAGACAGAGTCTCACTCTGTTGCCCTTGGTAGAGTGCGGTGGTGTCACAGCTCACAGCAACCTCTAACTCCTAGGCTTAGCAATTCTCTTGCCTCAGTCTCCCAAGTAGCTGGAATTATAGGCGCCCATCAGAATGCCTGGCTATTTTTTGTTGTTGCAGTTTGGCTGGGGCCGGGTTCGAACCGGCCACCCTTGGTATATGGGGCCCGGTGCCCTACCCACTGAGCCATAGGCGCCGTCCTGGGCATTCTTTTGTTCTCAGTTACCTCTGCTGCCTCTTGCACAGATGCTGGCCAAGGCAGCTTTTGTTGTTGGCAATTTATAGTTTGTCTTCATCTGCTTATATTTCAGTGCTTTGGGGGCAAGCCTTGTCACCTAGCTTTTTTGTGAATATTCATGGATTTTCTGGGTTTCCCCCCACCCCATAGAGCTACTCTATGTTTTGATGTGAGGGTTTTGAAATATTCAAAACCTAAGCAGCCAAACTAGGCAGCCAACTAAGCAGCCATCACCTTCCCAAAATCTGGTAGAACTTTTAAGAGAATGTACCATGCTCTCTTTCTCCTGTTTCTGCAATGATAGAAACATGTATCAAAATGTAGCTTCTCTTAGACTGTGTCCTTGAGTTATTACAATGAATACAGCTTTGCTTTACTTTTCTTTCTTTCTTTTTTTAGAGACTGAGTCTCACTTTGTCACCCTTGGTAGCGTGCCATGGAGTTACAGGTCACAGCAACCTCCACCTTTTGGGCTTAGGCAATTCTCTTGCCTCAGCCTCCCAAGTAGCTAGGACCACAGGCGCCCCGCCACAATGCCCAGCTATTTTTTTTATTGCAGTTTGGCCAGGGCTGGGTTTGAACCCGCCTCCCTCGGTATATCGGGCCAGTGCCCTATGCACTGAGCCACAGGCACCACCGTGAACAGAGCTTATTGGACATGTAGTATGAGGGAGAAATAAATTTTGTTGTTTTAAGCCATTAAGGCTTTGTGATTTTTCCATTAGTTTGTCTCTCTTGAGAGTTGGAAAGTGTTATATTTTACCCAAGCCAATTCATTTAGTTGACCTCAAGGTAGCCACCATCAAGTTAAGAGAAGGGATGGGGAGAAGTATGGCGTCAAGGAAGAAAAGAAATAAGGCAAAGAAATAAAGCAGTTTGAGAACTATGTCTAGGAAATAACAGATAGCTTATTAAGTTTGAGGGAGATTGTATCACAAAGAAACCATTTACCTCATTAGCACCTCATTTATTCACTATAAATGGTACCCTCTTAAGTGGGGTAATGTGATACTGCTGAACATAACTTATCACCCACTACGGCATATCTCTAACCAGGAGCTGAAAGAAGCTGGGACCACTTCAATTTTCTGAAATGAAGACGTTCTTAAAATTGCTGTAGTTACTTTAAAAGTTTACCTTAAATTTTTTTTTTTTTTGTGGAGACAGAATCTCACTTTATCACCCTTGGTAGAGTCCTGTGGCATTACACAGATCACAGCAACCTCCAACTCCTGGCTTAGGCGATTCTCTTGCCTCAGCCTCCCAAGTAGCTGGGACTACAGGCGCCCACCACAACACCTGGCTATTTTTTTGGTTTTGTTTTGCAGTCGGCCAGGGCCAGGTTTGAACCTGCCACCCTCCATATATGGGGCCAGAGCTCTACTAGCTGAGTCACAGGCGCCACCCTACCTTGCTAAATTAATGTATTTAACCCTATAATAGAATCCTACCACTCTCAGAGGCTAAGGAGGGTGGATTGAATTCACTGGTTGGAGACCAGCGTGACAAGAGTGAGACCCTGTCTCTAAAAATAACCAGGCAGGGCGGCTCCTGTGGCTCAGCGAGTAGAGCGCCGGCCCCATATACTGAAGGTGGCGGGTTCAAGCCCGGCCTCGGCCGAACTGCAAAACAAAAAAATAGCCGGGCGCTGTGGCAGGCGCCTGTAGTCCCAGCTACTCGGGAGGCTGAGGCAAGAGAATCGCTTGAGCACAAGAGCTGGAGGTTGCTGTGAGCAGTGTGACGCCATGGCACTCTACCAAGGGTGATAAAGTGAGACTCTGTCTCTACAAAAAAAAAAAAAAAATAGCCAGGCATTGTGGTGGGGGGCATTGTGGTGGGGGCCTGTAGTCCCAGCTACTTGGGAGGCTGAGGCAAGAGAATAGCTTTAGTCCAGGAGTTTGAAGTTGCTGTGAGCTATGACGCCAGAGTACTCTACTGAGGGTGACAAAGTGAGATTCTGTCTCAACTCCCCCCCCAAAACCCAGCACATTGTACCCTATGATTGCATTAATGTACACAGCTATGATTTAATATAAAAAAGAATGCATTATGAGTGTTTCCAAACCAAATCTTATTATAATGCTATAGTTTACCATCTTCTTCCATTAGCTTGATACTGAAGGTTGTCATGCTTAATTGTTTCTTCTCAATTCCTTGTTTTCTGACCTTGATCATCAAGGAGAGAGGAGTGGTCCTCACACCCTGAATGCCTTAATGGCATAACTTACTGCCATAAGTTCTATAGCTGACCTTCAGGTTTGGTTTGGTTTGTTTTTTGCCTCAGCTTCCAGTCACCTGTCTGATATCAAATATGGTATTTAGCACTCTCGTTCAAATGAACAGAAAACCCAAATAAAACTTGTTTTCCAGATATCCTTCATAACCTTTCTTAACCAGCCTAGTATTCAATGGGTTCAAGAACAAAATGGGGGCAACAATACAGGCTAATTCCATGAGCTCAACAACATGGATTTCAGCTTTCCAAGAAATTAGGGGAAGGATATTACAGCAGTGGGATTGGAGAGCGAGGGGATGCTAAGGCAGAACCAAGCTTAATGTATCTAAGGAATAGAAAGCAGGCCAGTGTGTCTGGTTGGTGGCAGTGAGATAGGAGAGGTGAGGGGGCTGATGACATAGAGCTTTGTTAGCCAGTGAAATGAGAGGTCACTCCTGTGTTAAGTAAGGGAGTAATGTGATTTGAGTTCTGTCTTCTAAGATTCACTTCAGTTGCTGGATGGAAGATGTTTTATATAGCTAGATAAGAATGAAAACAAATGATCCTTCTGGTTCCTTCAGATCCCTTCTAGTTCACTGCTATTGCAGCAGTTCAGATGTAAGATCTTAGGTGGTCATAGTGTATATGGGGAAAAGTGGCTGGATAGTGAATATGTTTTTGAGGCCATCTTGCTGAAGAAGTGGATGTGGGAAGAATCAAGATCATAAAGTTCTGAGTTGAGCAACTAAGTTGTTGCTTATGGCATTTATTCAGATAGGGACAACTGGGGAGGAATACATTTACAGGAAAAATGAGGAATTGTGCTTTGGTTAGGTCAAGTTCAACATGCCTGATAGGCTGCCAAATACAGCTGTCAAGTAGGCAGTTGGATATACATACTATTTTGGAGGTCCCAGAGAGATTAGTGTGGAAGACACACATATTTGAGCAACTTGGACTACTCTACTATGAGCCCCACACCTGATCTGGTGTGGAGTAGGAGAGGAACTAGCTAATCTAATTTTTGGCACATGGATTATGGCTGATACTTTCCAGTTCATACTGGAATTAAAAGAATGATTTCTCCTCCCTGGAAAAGACATTTATGCTGGATATGAAATTTCCTTCTCTACCATTGTGGGTCTATTATTGTGGCCTGCTGTGGGATTACCAATACCTTATACATAGCCAGGGTCTCCCATGTAATACTTTTTGCTTGCCACACAGTAATATTCAATCCTGTTAAGGGCCTCAATAAAGAGGCCTTAACCTATAGGGATTGTGGCAAGGAGGGACCACTATATTTCACATACAATTTTCCAGACTGGAAAACAAGTTATGAAGGATGTCTGGAAAACAAGTTTGATTTGGGTTTTCTGTTCATTTGAACAACAGTGCTTAGAGACCCCAGCAATCTTCCTGGTTAAAGAGACTTCAAAGTGTGGCCCCTGAGGTTTTCCTCAGGTACATCGGAGACTGTAGGTGGTTGACCCTCATTTCAATGTCAATTAGGACAATTTGTGGTTCTATACAGACTTTCCTGTACCATGTGTTAAATTAGGTTTCTGCCATTAAAAAGATGTAAAGCTGTGAAGAGGTCTAACCTCTTCACTTTCCCAATGAGGAAACAGGTTCAGGGAAGTGAATAGTCACTTCCTTCTCAGCTGCTTTTGCTCTGCTTCTGGCTGTTCCAAGCAAGGCTGTGGCAAGTCCAGAGAAGGCAGGGGACAACAAATGTATTTGAGGATCTTGGAGCCTCATCCCTAAATTATGATAGACTTTTTCTTTTTAGCTGGGAGCTCCATCATGAGATCCACCCAAGCTCTGGTTGTCTAATAGGGAGAGTGGAATCTGAGATAGAGAACTACCCGCTCTCCACCCCACCCCAAGGAGAAACTTAGAACAGCAGAGCCATTTGCTAGATAAGATCTTCAACTGCAGGTTACTGGAGGCAATTGAGAACACTTTGGAAGTGCAGATTGAAAGGCCAGGTGCTGAGAAAAATTTCAGGTAGGGGTGGGAAAGCAAGATTGCCAGAGGCCCTTTCCCACCTGCTGCTTCTCTGCCGGGCAGGGCTCTTCGCCCTCCCTCACTTGGTTGAATCTAAATCCTGAATCCCCAAGATCCCCAGCTGTGCTTTTGTATATGCGTGGCCAGGGGTTTCAGAACCAGAGGACCACTGTCAATTCAAAGAAGTCGGCCTTTTTTTGCCAATTATTCGCCCATCGATAAAGATATGCTTCTCTCACGCTTCACTGTAACCCTCATTGCACAGGTGGGGAATCCGTAGGCTTAGGGGAAGAATCCAGGCCAAAGTTCCGGTGCTGTCCATTAACTCCGGGACCTCAGGGCAGCAAGCTGAAGAGCGCGAAGCACGAATTCCATCTGCGCTGACCACAGGGTCCTAGATAAGTGGTCAAGGGCCCACGACCGCCACCTCGGTTAGTGCGCCGTGCGCGGTCCTTTAGCCAAGTGGTGACCCCGCATCTTCACTTAGGGAGCGGGTTGGGGGCGGGGCCCCAGTGTTGTTGCTTCTCTGGCGCCCCGCCCCTGAGGGGGGCGCAGACCACGCGGCCGGAGGGCCCGCCTCCCCTCCCCCTCCCCGCCCAGCTCGCCCGCCTCTTTGTATCCAACATCCGGGTTTCCCCGCTGGCTCGGCTCCGTGGCCGCCGCTCAGGAGCCATTTTGGACTCGGTTCAGCTCCCCTCCCCCCACCGCGCCCCCCGGACCTGGCCCCTCCGGTCGCGGCCCCGGCGCCCGGGGCCCGGGCCCAGCCCCGCCGCGCTATGCCTGAGTCGGGCGCGCCCCGGCCCGCGCCCCGCCGACGCCCCCCGGCTCCCGCGTCGCCCCAGAGCCCGGGCCGCAGCCTGCGTCTACCGCAGCGGCCCTGAGCCCGGCCCCGCCGACCGGCCCTTGGAGCCCGAACGCTACCCAGGGACTAAGGTGCAGGAAGCGCGCGGGGAACAGGACCGAAGGAAGGAGCGGGAAGGAAAGTACAGCCGCCGGCCGGCCCTGCGAGCCCCGGAGCGCCGTGCGGCCCTACCAGCCGGCTCCGGGTGTCCGCGGGGCGGCGCCGCGGAACATGACGGCGCCCTGGGCGGCCCTCGCCCTCCTCTGGGGATCGCTGTGCGCGGGTAAGGACGGGGCGCGGCGTGGGGGGCACGGAGGGCGCGCGGAGCCGACCTCGGGCGCAACGCGGTGTTTACCAACAAAGGGCGGGCCTGCGGCCTCGCTGTGGTGCCACCTGTACTCAGCTCGCACCTCCCGGGCGGGGACTGGGGGTGCACTGGGCGCCCTGCTTGTAGATATTGGGGGGACGATCGTGTCTGTGCAATTGTTGAGGAGTTCTGGTTCGCGGGATTTCCCGAATGGAGGCCGGGAGTCGGAGCTCACTGTTGGGGTTCAGGCTACGCGGGCGCAGGGAGCCCGGGGAGAGAGTGAGGAAAATCTGGGTGTGGGGAAGCCTGTTTAGTGGGTGGGCAGATCTTATTGGGGTGGTGGTGGTATGGATTGTAGCTGCAACAGTAGCCGAGGGGACGGGGCTATGAGTCCCTCGGAGCCACTGACTGGAGCGAAGTGAAGGGGGCGGCTTCATACAGCCCGGAGGAGTCCCCTGCACCCCATCCAACCAGTCTGCGTCGCGTCTTCTGCTCGGTGGGCTGTTGGTACTAGCTTCCACCTGCTCCCTCTTTCTCTGCTGTGGGCCCGAGGGTGTGGAGTGAGGTCGCCTTGCGGGACTGCTTTGTTTTGGGCACCCGAGAGGAGAGGTGGTATAAAAAAGAAGACCTGTAGGTCCATATTCGGTTGGGCCCCCGGGAGGCAAGTGGCAGGGGCGGTGACCCTTACTTAGCTCGCCGGCGGCCGCGGGTGTGTGGTTAGGGGTGTTTGGCAGGCGCGCGTGTTTGGCGGTATGTGGGTGCGGTTAGGTACACGCGGAATTCCGCCAGTGAGCAGTTTTGCCTCAAGGCCGAAGCACCGATTTCCCTCTCCTAGTAGTGCCAGGGTGCGCGCAGCCCAGATGAGCGCTCTGGGAACGGGCTCCGGTGCAATCTTGGGAAACGTGGGAAGCTGGTCATTGAAGCTCGGGCAAGAAGGTGGGGCGGCTGCCTGGCCGCTAGGTCTTGCGCGTCTTTGTTCCCAGCCCCCATTACACATGCATCGCGGGTCCCCCGCCGCCCGCAGTGGCAGGAGCCCAGAGTCTGGGAAACCCGCGAGGGGCGGGGCAGGCGTGCAGGGGCGGGGCTCGGGTTCCCACGCCTTTGCGCGGGTGGGGATCCCGGATCTCCATCCCATCCTCACCCGGAGTCTGCCCACTCCTTTGCGCCGTAGTGAGGCTTAGCCATTTACTCTACAGCAAGTGAACTTTCGAGTGCGGGATGGGAGGATTTAGCTTGCGTGAGGCGATAAGGGAGCAAAGACTACTTCACTGGTACCTCAGAACCCTGTTGGAAGGGGCGACGCGGTTCTTCTGGAGTTTCCTGTGTGGTGGAGGCAAAGTGGTGGTCCCCTTTGAACTTTTTGTTCTCTTTCTGTCCCCTTCACTTTGAGATGCTTTTTCGCCAATAAGGAGGGCTCTGAAGTGAAAGGGAAGGGAAGGCATGGCCTGAAGGAGGGCAGCCAGCAAACTGCTTACCAAGCAGGTAGCGGTCCGCTGACTGCCTCAGGATCCCCCTAGGCGCCTGATCCCCGGAAATACCAGGGTTCTTCCAGTTTGTCTTACCTCCTTCATTAGGCGGGACATTGGGTGCCTCCTTGGAAGGATTGTATTTCCGTGCTCTTTCCTCTCTTCCACCTTCTAGCTTGGATAATGCTGAGCAGTATACCCTGCCAGGGGCATTCAGAGTCACACTCCAAGAATCTGCGGCCTGCTCTGGGAGGAAGGTGGGGTCACTGCGTTATTTCTTATGGTTACACCAGCCAGTCCTCTGGTGGCCACTACTTTGCCTTGCGAGAAACCATGGGAAGAGCTGTCCCAGGTCTAGGTTGGGGCAGAGCTGGCTCCTCTCTTCCCTTGCCAGCAAGAATGTTCTTCTTCTTCTTCTTCGTCTCCTTCTCCTCCTCCTCTCCTTCCCCCCCTCCTCCTTTTTTTGTAGAGACAGAGTCTCACTCTATCACCCTCAGTAGAGTGCAGCGGCTTTACACAGTTCACAGCAACCTCCAACTCCTGAGCTTAGGTGATTCTCTTGCCTCAGCCTCCCAAGTAGCTGGGACTACAGGCGCTTGCCACAACGCCTGGCTATTTTTTGGTTACCGTTTGGCCAGGGCTGGGTTTGAACCCGCTATCCTCGGTATATGAGGTCAGCACCACTGAGCCACAGGCGCTGCCCAAGAAGTTTGTCTTGCTGTTTAGAAATTACCTCCATCCCCTGGAGCACACAAGTGCTCTGACAGAAGGAAGATCTAGAGTGGTATCCAACAGAAATACAGTATGGCTCAGTGCCTGTAGCACAGTGGTTAGGGTGCTAGGCACATACTGAGGTTGGCAGGTTCGAACCTGGCCTGGGCCAGCTAAACAGCAATGACAACTACCACAAAAAATACTCGGGTGTTGTGGCAGGTGCCTATAGTCCCAGCTACTTGGGAAGGTGAGGCAAGAGATCACTGGAGTCCAAGATTTGAGGTTGCTGTGAGCTGTGACACCAGGGTACTGTACCAAGGGTGACCTAGTGAGACTCTGTCAAAAAAAAAAAAAAAGAAAAAGAAATACAGTATGAGGCTTGGCGCCTGTGGCTCAAGCGGCTAAGGCACCAGCCACATACACCTGAGCTGGTGGGTTCGAATCCAGCCTGGGCCCGCCAAACAACAATGACAGCTGCAACCAAAAAATGGCCAGGCATTGTGGTGGATGCCTGTAGCCCCAGCTACTTGGGAGGTGGAGGCAGGAGACTCGCTTGAGCCCAGGAATTGGAGGTTGCTGTGAGCTGTGATGCCACAGCACTCTTATCCAGTGTGACAGCTTGAGGCTCTGTCTCAAAAAAAAAAAAAAAAAGTGAGACTGTCTCCAAAAATAAAATAAAATAAAGTAAAATAGTTAAAAAAATACAGTATGAAATAAACACACACACTCATATATATATCTTACTATATCACTATAGTCATCAGGTGACAAGGCTGAGAAAGGAGGAAGGAGGGAAGGGATAGAAAGAGGGAGAAAGGGATAGAGATTTAACTTATAAGAGCACTAATCTCAACCTTCAGGCCTAATGATCTACTGTAACCCTAACTACCTCTCAAAGGTCCTGTCTCCAAATATCTTTCCATTGTAGGTTAGGGCTTGAATGTATGAATTTGGTGGTGGTGGTAGTGGGGGAGGAACACAAGCATTCTGTAATGAGGTGGAATGATTATTTAAACTGATATATACAAAGTACTCATTTTAGTATGTAATCAGTATTAAAACAATGAAGCATTTTACATTCCTTTTTTGTACTGTCTTCAAAATGCAATGTGTAGCTTACACTTACGCAACTTTTTATGTTTCAAATGCTCCTATAGAGACATTTGGTTAGTGACTACCATATTGGACAGAATTTATGCTGTAATAATGACACATGGTAATTGTCACAAGATTAGTAGTCAGTTCTTTAAGTCTTTGTGGTTTGTGCCTGGCCCATTGTCCTTGCGAAATAAGCCATCTGGCTGTTGGAATTGCAGTGGAAATCACAAATGCTCTGTGTATGCCTCAAGATCTCTGGACACTTGTCTCTATACTTGAGGTTCAGATCAGAGGGCTTGTGAGGGTAGAGCAGTGTTCTGAGTAAAGTGTTGGGAGCCATTGGCTGGGGAGGGGCACCTAACTACTTTTTGTCCTGCCAGGAAGTTCAGACTGTGACTAGCCCCATAAGTTGACCATTCTTTGGCCCAAAGATGTTTCTTGTCCATTTCCTCAGAAAAAGGCATGCTTATGAGTGTGCGGGTGACCTTTATCCTTCAGGCTCAGTAGTTGCCAAGGACATGAGCTACAGAGCCATGGGCCATAGGTGCCCCTCCTTAGGAAAGGTATCCTTGCTACTTGTCCTTGTACCTGCTGGGGAACTCCAGGCTCTGTTTTGGGTGGCTGACTAAACTGCCCCTTTGGGAGAAGTGGGCACCCTCCCTGGATTTTAAAAGGCTCTTCCAAGACAGACGACATGAGAAACTTACTCATTCTTCTAGGCTCATAGTTGGGCGAAAATGTAAGATCCAAGTCCCCTAATCTTCCACTGCTTCAGTGGGCCTCTGTGGTGTACTACTCGGCAGGATTTTCTGGACATCAGGAATCCCTAGAAATTCCTCACCTCCTTTGACACTTCATCTAAGGAGCTTCCTATGCAGAGAGCTCGGGAAAGAGCCTACATCCTATGTAGTGGTCCTTGGTGTCACAAGTCCCTCAGAATCTCATGAAAGCTGTAGACCTTTCCTTCAGGAAAATAAGTATAAATAAGTATGTATATGCATGTACATTGTGTACACACACTGTTTTGCACTGATATTTGGATGCCTTGAAATTCTTGCTCCCCCGTGTGTATCCACTGTATTAGTCCCGAGGGGCAATTTGTTCCAAGAGGCACTTTGTCCTGCAGGAAGGAGTCCACTGGATTTGTTCCCACCTTGTTGCCTCACCCTGTTCTAAACACTGGACGTGTCCTCTCTGTTACTGCTGCCTTTTGTGATACTGTCCAGTGTCTAGATTTCAGGACACTGGCTTTCTCCATGAAGCCAACCCCCTGAGTGCCTATGCATTCAGCCCCTTGCTTGGGAGTACAGGGAACCAAGTGGGAACTAAGGAGCATTAGGTCAGAAGTTTAAATCCACTTGTAGATACTGACTTGTCACCATGGTCTGGGATTAGAGGTGTGAGGGAAGGGTCTGGATAATAATTTTGAGAGCAACTCTGGATAGCCCTGAGGCAAGGTCCTGGCTGCATGTGTCTCATTCTGGAACTGGGTTTCTCAACCTTGACACTTTGGACCTAATGATACTTTGTTGTGAGTGTGTATGTGTGTGGTGGGATGAGAGGGGGAACTGTCCTGTGAATCTCAGGATGTTTAGCAGCATCCCTGCCTCTCTACCCACCAATTCCAGTAGCACCTCTGTAATCATGACAACTGAGAATGTTTCCAGACTTTGCTGAATGTCCCCTGCAGAGGTAGGAGGAAAATAGTCTCAGGTTGATAACCACTGATCTGGAATGTTCTCATGCTTTATTTATTTGTTTATTTTGTCACCCTGGGTATAGTATTGTGGCATCATAGCTCACAGCAACCTCAAACTCTTGGGCTCAAGTGATTCTCTTGCCTCAGCCTCCCAAGTAGCTGGGGCTACAGGCAGCATGGCTATTTTTAGAGATGGGATTTTGCTCTTGCTCAGGTTGGTCTTGAACTCCTGAGCTCAGGCAATCCACCTGTCTTGGCCTCCCAGAGTGCTAGGATTACAGGCGTGAGCCACCTTGCCTGGCCCTGTTCTTATGCTTTTAAAGAGGCAGATAGTTGTGGGAGGTGGGGGATAATGGTTTATGAGTGCACATTCATCCTCCCTCCCCCACTTGGACTAAGAGTCTGAGCTTGGATTCTCTTCAAAACCTACGGGATTCTTGCTTTACTAAACCTACTCAGCATGTGAGAATTTGGTTCAAAGTTAGTGGTTCTGGTGTATTGCTTGCCACCAAGGAGAATCCTGGCGTCCTTGAGTTTTCCCAGAAGTGGTTCAGGTTTCAGGGAGGCGGTAGCTGTGGGTGGCTGGGCAGCCTGCCTGCCTGAACCCGCCCACCTGCCTCTGACTGTTGCCTTAAGGCTGGCACTAGAGCCTCTCCCTCCCACACGGGCAGAATGTCAGGAAGTGCCTGTTGTTGGGGACTCTTCCGTCTGTCCAGCACTCCCTCTCTGCTCACCTGAAATCCTTACGAGCTGAGGCTGCTGTTCCTGCCTGCCAAGAGGAGCACTGGGGTTGTAGCAAGACGCAGACATGCCCTTTCCCCTGAGTGGGCCTGCTGTGTGGCGCTCCGAGGAGCCACAGCGGCTGTGGGCCTGGAACCCCCAGTCCAGGGACACCAGGGCAGGTGGGCAGCCTCTTCCCAAAGGTATGGGTGCAATTCTTTCTCCTCTGTCAGGATGTGGTGGCCAGATTGGAATCTGAGGGCAGGGTAGGCCTTCTTCCTGTGGACCCTTCCTGTAGGGAGGTGGGGTGGGTAGCACTGCCTGAGACAGGCCAGCACTGAGGTTGATGTCTACAGAGGCCTACCTGTTGGACTTGGCAGGTTGGCAGCCCCCTGTGATTGCTCCCATGTTTGGTTTCTACTCCTCCACTGGCCTACTCAGATATTTACTAGCTAGAGCTTTCTGAGGGACTCTTCTCTGATCTTGAACTCATTGAGACTGCTTTCTGCATTGGGAACTGATACAAATTGGGCTCTTTGGGGTAGGAGGAAGCAAAATTTTTTTTTTTTTCAAGAGATGGAATCTCACTGTGCTGCCCAGGCTAGTCTTGAATTCCTGGCCTCAGATCCTTGGAGCTGGGACTAAGGGCACAATTCACCATACCTAGCTGCAAGAAGCATTCTTAAAAAATTCCATTTCCGGGCTGCTTTTGTAGTTCACTGGATAGGGCGCTGGCCCCATATACCGAGGGTGGTGGGTTCAAACCTGGCCTCGGCCAAACTGCAACAAAAAATAGCCGGCATTGTGGTGGGCACTTATAGTCCTAGCTACTTGGGAGGCTGAGACAAGAGAATCACCTAAGCCCAGGAGTTGGAAGTTGCTGTGAGCTGTGATGCCATGACACTCTACTGAGGGTGACAGGGAAAGACTGTCTCAAAAAAAACAAAGAAAGAAAGAAAGAAAGAAAAAAAGCTCCCATTTCCAAGTGGTCCACATCACTGGTGTGTGACGTACTTGCAGGCGTAGAGTCTTCCTAATTCCATCTCCTGGAGTCTTTTCAAAGGATACTTTGTTGTCTTCTCAGATTCTGTCACTAATTCTTTGTTCCAAAATAGACACCTGCCCCCTTGTTCTGGACTTCCTTTTTGGTCTTTCATTCTTCATTAGACTTACAGGTCCATCCTAGCTTCATAAGTGCCTCTTCCTTGTGGTCCTGATGGTGCCACTCCTACATGCCCAGTTGTTGGGTAGAGGAAATGCTGCTGCTGCCTTCTGAGTCTTTATTTATTGTTTGTGAGTGATGTCTGTATCTAAGACAATGGTAAGTACTGGAAATCAATGGATAAAGCAGGCTGGGATTGTTGGGTGTCAGCTGTGCCTCCTTCTGTCCCAGAACTAGTAATGGCTTCCTGCCTTTGGACAGCTCCATGCTTTGCTCTGGTTATTCCAGGCTTGCTGTACACATACATGTGCCTTTTTCAGATTCTCTCTGCAACTGGCAGCTCCAGGTGGGTGTTTTCATTCAGGGACACGTGATCACTGGAGAGGAAGCCTGCCTTGCTGGACAGATGTGTGATCCTCCTGCCAGGGGAATGTTCTCTGAAGGGGCCTAGCTTACTGGACAGTGGGGCTTCTCTTCCCTGGCTGGTTTCTGGCTTGGAGCTGAGGAGTTTTGGGAGGCAAGCTCTTGCTCTTTGTAAATGTTCCTCTGCTCACTATTTCAGTTCCACCCTGACAACCAAGGAAGCTAAAATTAGTTCTGGAGAAAGAAAAGGAAGGGTGGTTGGAAACCCAAGCCCTTGGCTGGAGGATGGAGGTTGCTTCCCCAGTTTGTGGCTGAGCCTTTCGGAGGATGTGACCAGACCAGCTGTTGCCTGTCCATCTGAGTAGAGGGAGGGGTCCCTGTTAGCCTCCCAGATCTGAACCAATTAAAACAGAAGGCTGACTTGGAAACTGACTCTCTCCAGTGTTGATGCCAGGATGTTTTTTCCTTTTGGCTTGTGCAGTGGTGCATGGTGTTTTCAGGTATGAGGACAATGCCTTTTAATGAATGTCCAGTGTCATTGACAACCTTCCTTCTCCCTCACCTCCAACTTGATTATTATGTGTCTCTTGATTCAGAAAGCATGCATGAGTTCTCAGACTGCTAGGCTGGCAGCCATGGTTTAAGATTCTCTTATTTCATTTACTTTTTGGAAATTTTCTTCTCATTAAAGCTTGACATTGTTTGGAGGGAAGCCCTGTGGCCTAGAGCTAGTGAGAGGTCCAGCTTCTCTGTGCATGGAGGACATAGGGAATCAAAGCTTTGGGGCTTAGAAACCAGAGGAGCACAAGAGTTAAGAGAGGTGACTTCTGTTTTCTCTTCCCACCTGGCCCTTCCTGTGAACCTTCTGCCTGAGAGTGATCTTACAGGGCCATGTGGGAGTACAGCGCAAGGGCAGTGCAGTTTTGTTTCCTCTGCCCTAAAAAGCTACACTCAACCTCCCTTCACCCAGAGATCTATCTCCCTGGGGTGTAGATGGAGGAGTTGAGGTTGAGGTCATTTTGGCTCTAACTTCTTTTCCCATTTAAAATTTTAGTTTTAGTAATATAAATAATACATGTACATTTAATTGCAGAAATGTAGATGTTACAGATAAAAACCAGGTTCTCCTTTACTACCTCTGTACCTTGCCTTTCCCTCCAAAGGTGAGCCTTTTAAGATTGGTGTGTATGCTTCCTTACATTTTTGCCCGTGCCTTACTTAGAGAAATAGAGAAGCTTCCCCCCCCCAAAATGGTATTTAAGCATTTAATTGAAGCATAAAATACGTATCGAATAACATATAAGTAATTATCCTAAGTGACAGCTCAGAAGAATTTTCACAAACCTAATACACCTGTGTAATCAGCTTCTAGATCTAGAAGTAGAAATGTACCAACTCTTTCCCCTACTACCTGTCTTAATTCATTTTAGTCACTATCCTCAACTGCTGTCCTGATTTCCAACAGCATGAATTAGTTTTTCCTTTTTTGTACTTTATATGAATGGAATCTTTTTTTTTTTTTTTTGAGACAGAGCCTCAAGCTATCACCCTGGATAGAGTGCTGTGGCATCACAGCTCACAGCAACCTCCAATTCCTGGGCTCAAGCGAGTCTCTTGCCTCCGCCTCCCAAGTAGCTGGGACTACAGGTGCCCGC
>CAUYON010023982.1:0-15654 GCA_963573935.1 Arctocebus calabarensis | reverse complement strand
AGTTTAAGCCTAGTGATATCCTCCAGACATAAGAGTGGGTGATTCTATAGATTACCATCTTTAAGCTTAATCTTAGTGACTTCCTCCTTACACAACAATGGATGTTGCCCTGTGTTACCATCTTCTTCCTAAAATTGCAACACATGTTACCATCAGTTACCGTCTTTAAGGTTAACCATAGTGAATTTCTCTGCACATAACAATGGGTGTTACACTGGGTTACCATATTCCCCCTGACACCACAATGGGTGTTACCCTTGGTCACCGTCTTCAGCTTAACCTTATTAAATCCTGCTGACATCACAATGGGTGTTGCCATGGGTAAACATCTTCCTACTGACATCACAATGTGTCTTGGCCTATGTTACCACCTGTAAGCTTAACATTAGTGACAATGCATTTACCCTGAGTTGACATCATTAAGCTTAACCTTAGTGACTTCTGCATAATATCACAATGATTGTTGCTCTGGGTTACTGTCTTCCTCCTGACATCACAATGGGTGTTGCCCTCAGTTACCATCTTTAAGTTTACCTTAGATACTTCCTCCTGACATCACAATATCTGTAGCACTGGGTTACCCTCTTTAAGTGTAATCTCAGTGACATCCTCCTCACATAACTATGGGTAGTTCACTGGGTTGTTATCTTAAACCTTAACCTTAGTGACTTCCTCATGACATCACAATGAGTGTTGCCCTGGGTTACCATGTTTGAGCTTAACCTTAGTGACTTACTCCTGACATCACAGTGTGTGTTACCCTGGGTTACTATATAAGCTAAACTTTAGTGACTTCCTCCTGAAATCACAATGGGTATTGCCATGGGTTGCCCTCTATAAGATTCCTCTTGACATGACAATGGGTGTTGCCTTGGGTTACCCTCTATATGATTAAAATTAGTTACTTTCTCCTAACACCACAATGGGTGTTGCCATCGGTTACCATCTTCAAGGTTATCCTTAGTGACTTCCTTCTCACAGCCCAATGGGTGTTGTCCTGGCTTACAATCTTTAAGCTTAAATTTAGAGAATTCTCCCTGACACAACATTGGTTGTTTCCCTGGGTTACCATCTTCCTCCTGACATCGTAATGGGTGCTGTCTTGGGTTATAATCCTCCTCCTGATATTATCATGTGTGTTGTCCTCAGTTACAATCTTCCTCCTGTCATCACAATGTGTGTTGCCCTGGGTTATCAATTTCCTCATGACATCACAATGTGTGTTGATCTTTGTTACCATTTAGGCTTAACCTTACTTATTTCCTCCTGACCTCTTGACCTCAAATGTGTGTCCCACTCACTTACCTTCATTAGGCTTAACTTTAGTAACTTACTCCTGACACCACACTGGGTGTTGACCTGGTATACCATCCTGAAGTTAAACCTTAGGAACTTTCTCCTGACATCACAATACATTTTGCCCTGGTTTACCATCTGTAAGCATAACATTAGTGACTTCTTCCTGACATCACATTGAGTATTGCCCTGGGTTGTCATCTTTAATCTTATCCTTAGTGACTTCCTCCTGAGAGCACAGTGGATGCTGCCCTGGGTTACCATATAAGCTTAAATTTAGAGACTTCCTCCTGACATCACCTGGGTGTTGCCATGGGTTGCCCTCTGTAAGGTTAACATTAGTGACTTCCTCCTGACATCACAATGGGTCTTGCCATCGGTTACCATCTGTAAGCTTAATAATAGTGACTTCTTCCTGACATCAAAATAGGTATTAACCTAGGTTATCATCTTTAAGCTTAACCTTAGTGACTTTCTCCTTATATCACTAATGGTGTTGCCTCCAGACTTCCTGATATCACAATGGGTGTCACTGTGCAATACTGTCTTTAAACATATGCTTAGTTGCTTCCTCCTGCCATCACAATGGGTGTCGTCCTTTGTTACAGTATTTTTCTTAATTTTAGTGACTTACTTCTTACCTCTTCACATCACAATGGGTGACCTCAGTGTCGTCCACCAGACTCCACAGTGGGTGTGGTCCAGGGTTACTATCCTTAAACTTAACCTCAGTGACATCCTCCTCATCCCAAAATGGGTGATGCCCTGGATTACCGTCGTTAAGCTGAAACACACTGTCATCCTCTTCATGCCACATTGGGTGCTGCTCTCGGTTACCATCTTTAACCTTAACCTTAGTGACTTGCCCCTGACACCACATTTGTTGTTGTCCTGGATTAACATCTTCCTCCTGACATCACAATGTTTTTTGCCTTGGGTTACCATCTTTATGGTTACCATTAGTGACTTTTCTGACACCAAATTGTGTGATGCCATGGGTTAATATCTTTAAGCTTAACCTCATTGACTTCCTACTGACCTCACCATGTTTGTTGCTCTGAGTTACTGTCCATAAGCTTAACCTCAGTGACGTCCAAAGGATGTCACATTAGGGGTTACCCTGGGTTCCCGTCATTAAGCTTAACCTCCTCAATTTAATTTTGATGTCATAGTGGGTGTTTCCCAGGTTACCTTCACTAAGCTTAACATCCTTGACATACTCCTGATGACACAGTGGATTTTGCCATCAGTTACTGTCTTTAAGATTAACCTCAGTGATGTCAGGTCACAGTGGGATTTTCCCTTGGTTACTGCCTTTTAGCTTAACATCAGTGACATCTTGATGACCTCACAGTGGGTGTTGCCCTCGGTTACCTTCATTAAGCTTAACCTCAGTGACATCCTCCTGAAATCCACAATGGGTGTTGAACTGGGTTACTTTCATTAAGCTTAACCACAATGATGTCATCCTGTCATCACAGTGGGTGTTGCCCTAGGTTACCCTCTTTAACCTTAACCTCAGTGACATCCTCCTGATGTCACAATGGGTGTTGCCCTGAGTTATTGTCTTTAACATTAACCTCAGTGACGTCAATGGGTTTTTCCCCTGGTTACCATCTTTAAGCTTAATCTCAGTGATGTCCTCCTGACGTTACACTGGGTGTTGTTCTGGGTTACTGTCTTTGAGCTTAACCACTCTCATGTCCTCCTGAACTCACAGTGGGTTTTACCCTGGGTTACCATCTTTACACTTAACCTCAGTGATGTCTTTATGACATCACAGTGGGTTTGCCCCTTGGTTACCGTCTTTTAGCTTAGCCACAGTGACGTCCTTTTGATGTCAAAGTCAATTTTGCTATGCATTACCGTATTTAAGCTTAACTTTCGTCTTGTCCTCCTGAACTCACGGTGGGTTTTGCCCTGGGTTACTGTTTAAGCTTAATCTCATCGATGTCACCATGACTCCATAGTGGTTATTTCCCATCTTTAAGCTTAAAATTAGTGACGTCCTCCTGACATCACACTGGTTTTTTCCCTTGGTTCCCATCTTTAAATTTAACCTCAGTGGTGTCCTTTTGACGACACAGTGGGTTTTGCCCTTGGTTACCATCTTTTAGCTTAACCTCAGTGATGTCCTCCTGAAGTCACATTGGGTGTTGCCCTGGCGTACCGTCCATAAGCTTAATCTCAGTTACGTTCTCCAGACATCACAGTGGGTGTTGCCCTGTGTTGGCTTCATTAAGCTTAAACCCAGTGAAATCGTCCTGGCATCATAGTGAGTTTGGCCCTAGTTTTTAAACTTAACCTCAGTGATGTCCTTTTGACGTCACAGTGGGTTTTTCCTTCGGTTACTGTCTTTAAGCTTAACCTCAGTGACATCCTACTGATCGCACAGTGGTGTTTGCCCTGGGTTCCCCTCTTTAAGCTTAATCACAGTGTTGTTCTGTTACATCACAGTGGGTTTTTCTCCTGTTTACCATCTTTTAGCTTAGCTTCTGTGATGTTCTTTTGATGTTACAGTGGGTTTTTCCCTTGGTTACTATCTTTTAGATTAACCTCAGTTATGTCTTCCTGACATCACAGTCAGTTTGTTACTTGGTTACCGTCTTTTAGCTTAGCCTCAGTGATGTCCTTTTGCGGTCAAAGTCAGTTTTGCTATACATTACTGTATTTAAGCTTAACATTCATCATGTCTTCCTGAACTCACAGTGGTTTTTGCCCCGAGTTACCATCTTTAAGCTTAATCTCATTGACATCACCCTGACTCCATAGTTGGGGTTGCCCTGGGTTACCATTTTTAAGCTGAAAGCAGTGACATCCTCCTAATGTCACAGTGGGTTTTTCTCTTGGTTAACTTCTTTAATCTTAATCTCAATAATGTCCCCCTGACGTCACACTGGTTTTTGCCCTTGGGTCCCATCTTTAAGCTCAACCTCAGTGACGTCCTTTTGGTGACACGATGGGTTTTTCCCTTGTTTACCGTCTTTTAGCTTAACATCAGTGACGTCCTCCTGAACTCACATTGGGTGTTGCCCTGGGTTACCTTTGTTATGCTTAAGCTAAGTGAAGTCCTACTGATGCCACAGTGGATGTTGCCCTAGCTTACCATTTTTAATCTTAACCTCCCTGAGGTCCGCCTGAACTCACAGAGTGTTTATCCCTGAGTTACATTCTTTAAGCTTAACTTCAGTGACGTCTTTTTGACATTACAGTGTGTTTTTCCCTTGTTTACCATCTTTTAACTTAGCCTCAGTGACATCCTTTTGACGTCAAAGTGCATTTTGCCCTGTTTTACTGTCTTTAAGCTTAACTGTGTGATGTCCTCATGATGTCACAGTGAGTTTTGTACTGGGTTACCATCTTTAAGCTTAGCCTCTGTAAGGTTCTTTTGATGTCACAGTGGGTTTTACCCTTGGTTACCGTATTTTTGCTTATCCTCAGTGATGTCTTCATGACTTCACATTGGGTGTTGCCCTGGGTTACCATCTTTAACCTTAACCTCAGTGATGTCCTTCTGACATCACAGTGGGTGTTGCCCTGGTTTACCTTCTTTAAGGTTAACCTCAGTAACGACCTCCTGATGCCACAATGGGTTTTTCCCAGGGTTACCATCTTTAAGCTTATCCTCAGTGACATCCTCCTGATGTTACAGTGTGTTTTGCCCTTAGTTACCATCTTTAAGCTTAATCTCAGTGACATCATGTGATGTCACAGTGGGTGTTTCCCTGGGATATCATCTTTCAACTTAACCTCAGGGATTTCATCCTGATATCAAAGTGGGTGTTTTCCTGGGTTAACTTCATTAATTTTAACCTTAGTGATGTCCTCCTCAGTTTATAGTAGGTGTTGCTCTTAGTTTTCATCTTTAAGCTTAACCAGGGTGATGTCATTTTGACAACACAGTGGGTTTTTCCCTTGGTTACCTTCTTTAAGCCTAACCTCAATGATGAGTGGGTTTTCCCCTGGGTTACTTAGTTTAAGATTAACTTCAGTGACATCCTCCGGATGTTACAGTGGGATTTGCCCTGGGTTACCATGGTTGACCCAACCTCATTGATGTCCTTTTGACATCACAGTGTAGTTTTTCCTTGGCTACCATCTTTTAGCTTAGCCTCAGTGACATTCTTTTGATGTCGGTGTGGCTTTTTCCCTTGGTTACCTTCTTTAATCTTAATCTCAGTGAAGTCCTCCTGAACTCACAGTGGGTTTTGCCCTCGTTTACCATCTTTAAGCTCTAACTCAGTCATATCTTTTTGATGTCACAGTGATTTTTCCCTTGGTTACCATCATTTAGCTTAGCCTCAGTGAATTCCTTTTGACATCACAATGGGTTTTGCCCTGGGTTACCATCCTTAAACTTAATCTTCATGACATCCTCATGACATGACAGTCCATTTTGCTCTGGGTTATGATCATTCAGTTTAACCTTGGTGACTTCTTCCTAACCTCACAGTGCATTCTCCACTGCGTTATCATCCTTAAACTTTAGCTTAGTGAAGTCCTGTTAACTTCAAAGTGGGTTTTTCCTCTGTTTACCATCTTTAATCTTAATCTCAGTGACGTCCTCATGATCTCACAGTGGATTTTCCTCTGACTTAACGTCTTTAAGCTTAACTTTTGTAATGTTTTCCTGACGCAAGAGTGGGTTTTGCCCTGGATTATGGTCCTCAAGTTTAACGTCAGTGGTGTCCTCTTGACCTCAAAGGGAGTTTCGCCCTGTGTTACCATCTTTAAGCTTAACATCAGTGAAATCCTCTTGACATCACAGTGGGTTTTTCCCTTGGTTCCCATCATTAATGTTAACCTAGGTGAAGACGTCCTATGGTTTTTGCCCTGTGTTCCCCTCTTTAAGCTTAACCTCAGTTACGTCCTTTTACATCACAGTGGATTTTTCTCTTGTTTACTGTCTTGTTGCTTAGCCTCAGTGATGTTCTTTTGACGTCACAGTGGGCTTTTCCCTTGTTCACCATCTTTTATCTTAACCTCAGTTATGTTCAGTTTTTTCCAGGTTATCCTCATTAAGCTTAATCTCCGTGACATCCTCCTGTCACCACAGTGACTGTTGCCCCAGTTTACCTTTTTTAAGCTTAGCCTCAGTGATGTTCTCTGGACTCAACAGTGGGTGTTGCCCTGGGTTATCTTCGTTAAGCTTAAACTCAGCGATGTACTCCTCAGGTCATAGTGGGTGTTGCCCTGAGTTATCATCTTCAAGCTTAACCTCAGTGATGTCATTTTGACATCACAGTGGGTTCTTCCCTTGGTTACCATCTTTAAGCTTAACCTCAAGTAACGTCCTCCTGACATCACAGTTGATTTTACCCTTGATTACCATCTTTAAGCTTAACTTTAGTGATGTCGTCATAGTGGGTTTTCCCCTTGGTTACCATCCTTAACCTTAACATCTGTGCTGTGCTCCTGACGTCACAGTGGGATTTGCCCCGGGTTAACATTTTTAAGCTTAACCTCAGTGATGTGCTTTTGACATCACTGTGGGTTTTTCCCTTGATTACTATCTTTTAGCTCGGTGACATCCTTTTGACATCACAGTGTGTTTTTTTCTGGGTTACCATCATTTTAGTTTAATATCCATGACGTCCCCCTGACCTCACAGTGTGTTTTGGTCTTGGTTACAATCTTTAAGCTGAAATTCTTTTTGACGTCACTGTGGGTTTTTCCCTGCGTTACCATCTTTTAGCTTAGCCTCAGTGACGGCCTTCTAACGTCAAAGTTAGAATTTCCTTGATTAACGTCTTTTAGCTTAACCTCAGTGACATCTTTTCAATGTCACATTGGGTGTTGCCCTGGGTTACCGTCTTTAAGCTTAACGTCTGTGACATCCTCCTCCACGTCACATTGGGTGTTGCTCTGCGTTACCTTCATTAAGCTAAACTTCAGTGACATCCTCCAGACGTCACAGTGAGTTTCGCCCTTGGTTTCCATTTTAAACGTTACGTCAGTGATGTACTCCTTACTTCACAGTGGAATTTGCCCTGTGTTACCATCTTTAAACTTAACCTTTACGACATCCTCCTGAACTCACAGTGTGTTTGAGCTGGGTTACCATCTTTAAGCTTATCTTTAGTGTTGTCTTTTTGACGTCACAGTGGGTTTTTCCCTTGGTTACTGTATTTTAGCTTAATCTCGGTAATGGCCTCTTGACGTCATAGTGGTTGTTGCTCTAAGATATTCTCGTTAAGCTTAATATCTGTGATGTCTTCCTGAATTCACAGTGCGTTTTGCCCTGTGTTACCTTCTTTAAGCTCAACCTCAGTGACGTCCTTTATATCACAGTGGGTTTCTCCCTTGGTTACCGAACTTAAGCTTAACCTCAGTGAATTTTTCCTGATGTCACATTGGGTGTTGCCATTGGTTCCGTCTTTAAGCTTAACCTCAGTGACGTCCTCCTGAACTCACAGTGGGATTTGCCCTGGGTTACTGTTTTTAAGTTTAACATTAGTAACATCTTTTTGATGTCACATTGGGTTTTTCCCTTGGTTATGGTCTTTCAGCTAAATCTCAGTGATGTCCTCTTGTCATTACGGTGGGTTTTGCCCGGGTTCACTGTCTTTAAGCTTAACTTTCGTGATGTCCTCATGACGTCACAGTGGGTTGTGCCCTGGGTTAACGTCTTTAAGCTTAACCTCAGTGACATCCTCCTGACCTCACAGTATATTCTTCCCTGGATTACCGTCTTTAAGCTTAACGTCACTGCCGTCCTTTTGACCTCACAGTATGTTTTTTTCTTGTTTACAGTCTTTAACCTTAATCTCAGTGATGTTTTCCTGACGTCACATTGGGTTTTATCCTGGTGTACCATCATTAAGCTTAACCTCTGTGACGTCCTCATAAATCACAGTAGGTTTTGCCCTGTGTTAACATCTCTAAGCTTAAACTCAGTGACAGCTTTTTGACATCATACTGTGCTTTTCCCGTGATAACTGTCTTTTAGTTTAGCCTCAGTGGCATCCTTTTAACATCATAATGGGTTTTGCTCTTGTTTACCATCTTCAGGCTTAACTTTCGTGATGTCCTCTTGATGTCACAGTGGGTTGTGCCCTGGGTTACCTGCATTAAGCTTAACCTTGGTGAGGTTCTCTTGAACACACAGTACGTTTTGCCCTGGGTATCCATCTTTAAGCATAACATCAGTGATGTTCTTTTGACGTCACAGTATGTTTTTCCCTTGTTTACAGTCTTTTAGCTTAGGTTCAGTGACGTTGTTTTGACGTCAGTGTGGGTTTTTCCCTTGGTTACAGTCTTTAAGCTTAACCTCCATGACGTCCTCCTGAACTCACAGTGGGTTTTGCCCTGGGATATTGTCTTTAAGCTCAACCACAGTGAAGTCTTTTTGACTACACAGTGGGTTTTTCCCTTGGTTACTGTCTATTAGCTTATCTGCAGTGACGTTCTTTTGAGCTCAAAGTAGGTTTTGTCCAGGATTATCATCATTAAGCTGAACCTCAGTGATGTCCTCCTGACGTAACATTGGGTTTTGTCCTGGGTTATCTTCATTAAGCTTAATCTCTGTGATGTCCTCCAGAACTCACAGTGGATTTTGCCTTGTGTTACCCCCTTAAATCTCAAACTCAGTGACGTCTTTTTGACATAACAGTGGGTTGTTCCCTTGTTTACTATCTTTTGGCTTAACCTCAGAGACGTCTTCCGGAGGTCACTTTTGTTGTTGCCCTGCATTCCCATCTTTAAGCTTAACTTCTGTGTCATCCTCCTCACGTCATAATGGGTGTGACCCTGGGTTACTGTCTTTAAGCTTAACATCTGTGATGTCCTCCTGACGTCACAGTGAGTATTGCCCTGGGTTACCGTCTTTATGCTTAACCTCAGAGAGGTCCTCCTGACATCACAGTGGTTTTTTCTCTGGGTTACCAACTTTAAGCTTAATCTCAGTGACATCCTCCTCATGTCATACTGGGCATTGCCCTGAGTTACCATGTTTAAGTTTAACCTCCTTGACGGCCTCCTGAAATCACAGTGGGTTTTGCTCTGGGTTACCATCTTTAAGCTTCACCACACTGAAATCTTTTTGATGTCGCAGTGGGTTTTCCACTTGGCTACCATCTTTTGCCTTAACCTCAGTGACATCTTCATGACTTCACATTGGATGTTCCCCTAGGTTACCACATTTAATCTTAACCTCTGCCCTTTGTTACCTTCATTAAGCTTAACCTCACTGACGTCCTCCTGATGCCACAGTGGTTGTTGCCCTGGATTACTGTCTTAAAGCTTAACATCCTTGACATCCTCCTGACCTCACAGTGGTGTTGCCCTGGATTAGCATCTTTAGGCTTAACCTTAGTGACATCCTCCTGACATCACAGTGGGTTTTCCCCTTGGTTACCATCTTTAAGCTTAACCTTAGTGACATCTTTTTGATGACGCAGTGGGTTTTTTCCTTGGTTACCACATTTTAGCTTACCCTCAGTGACGTGCTTTTGAAGTCAAAGTGGGTTTTGTCCTGGTTTACCATCTTTAAGTTTAACTTCCATGATTTCCTGATGATGTGACAGTAGGTTTTGCCCTGTGTTACTGTCTTTACACTTAGCCTCAGTGAAGTCCTCCTGACCTGACAGTACCTTTTCCCCTGGGTTACCATCTTTTGGCGTCACAGTGGGTTTTTCCCTTACTACTACCTTTTAGATTAGCCTCTGTGATGTTCTTTTGATGTCATAGTGGGTTTGCCCCATAGTTACTGTCTTTTAGCTTATCCTCATGGATGTCCTCCTGACATCACACTGGGTTGATCTCCTTGGTCTTTAAGCTTAACCTGAATGATGTCTCCTGATGCCACAGTGGGTGTAGCCCTGGGTTACATTCATTATGCTTAACCTCCATGATGTCCTCCTGAACTCACAGTGGGTTTTGCCCTGGGTTACTGTCTTTAAGCTTAACCTCAGTGATGTCTTTTTGAGGTCACCATGGGTTTTTCCCTTGGTTACTATCTTCTAGCTTAATCTCAGTGATGTCCGCTTGATGTCACAGTGTATTTTGCTCTGAGTTACCATCATTAAGCTTAACTTTGTGATAGCCTCCTGTCCTTACAGTGGGTTTTTCCCAGGGTTACCATCATTAAGCTTAACCTCTGTGACGTCCTCTTAACGTCACAGTGGGTTATGCCCTGGGTTACTGATTTTTGGCGTAACCTCAGTGACATCTTCCTGATGTCACATTGGGTGTTCCCTTGGGTTGCCATCTTTAAGATTAACCTCAGTGCCATCCTCTTGACATCACAATGCATTTTTCCATTGGTATAAATTTCCCCTGGATAGTATTCTTTAAAAATACTATCAGTGACATCCTCCTGACATCACAGTGGGGTTTTCTCTGGGTTAACGTCTTTAAGCATAACCTTAGTGATGTCCTCATGACATCACAGTCCGTTTTGCTCTAGGTTACGATCTTTCATCTTAACCTTGGTGACATCCTCCTGACATCACAGTGGGTTTTTCTCTGGGTTAACATCTTAAAGCATAACCTTAGTGATGTCCTCATGACATCACAGTCAGTTTTCTCTGCATTACGATCTTTCATCTTAACCTCGGTGACATCATCCTGACTTCACAGTCTGTTTTCCCCTGGGTTACCATGCTTAAGCTTAACTTCAGTGACGTCCTTTTGACGTCACAGTAGGTTTTCCCTTGCTTACTGTCTTTTAACTTAACCTCAGTGACGTCTTCCTCACATCACAGTGTTTGTTGCTTTGGGTTACCATTGTTATGCTTAACCTTCGTGACGTCCTCCTGACATCATACTGTGTGCTGCCTTGGGTTACCTTCTTTAAGCTTAACCTCCATCATGTCCTACTGAACTCACAGTGGGTATTGCCCTGGATTACCATCTTTAAGTTTAAACACAGTTATGTAGTTTTGAAATCACAGTGGGTTGTTCCCTTGGTTACTGTCTTTTATCTTAGATTCAGTGACATACTTTTGATGTCACAGTGTGTTTTTCCCTTGGTTACGGTCTTAAATCTTAAAATCAGAGATGTACTCCTGATGTCACAGTGATTTTTGCCCTGGGTTACCGTTTTTAAGCTTAACATCCCTGATGTCCTCCTGAACTCACAGAGTGTGTTACACTGGGTTAACGTCTTTAAGCTTAACCTCAGTGACATCCTCCTGACGTCACATTGGGTTTTGCCCTGGGTTACCTTCATTAAGCTTAGCTTAAGTGATGTTCTCAAGACATCGTAGTGGGTTTTGTCCTTTGATACCATTTGTAAGCTTACCTTCAGTGATGTCCTCGTGACATTACAGTGGGTGTTGCCCTGGGTTACCTTTATCAAGCTTAACCTCACTGATGTCCTCCTCACATCACAGTGGATTTTTCCCTGGGTTAGTATCTTTTAGCTTAACCTCCGTGACATCCTCTTGATGTCATAGTGGGTTTTGCCATGGGTTACTGTCTTTAAGCTTAACCTCCGTGACATCCTCCTGAACTCACAGTGGGTTTTGTCCTGGGTTACCATCTTTTAGCTTAGCCTTAGTGACATTCTTTTGTCATTACATTGGGTTTTTCCCTTGATTGCTCTCCTTTAGCTTCATCTCAGTGATGTCCTGTTGACGTCACAGTGGGTTTTGCTTTGAGTTTCCATCTTTAAGCTTAACTTCAGTGATGTCTTTTTGCAATCACAGTCTGTTTTTCCATTGGTTACCATCTTTTGACGTCAAAGTGGGTTTTGCCCTTGTTTACTGTATTTAAGCTTAGTGTAAGTGATGTTCTCATGACATCATAGTGGGTTTTGTCCTAGGTTACTGTCTTAAAGCTTAACTTCAGTGACGTCCACCTGATCTTACTGAGGGTGTTGCCCTGGGTTAACTTCATCAAGTTTAACCTCACTGAGGTCCTCCTCACGTCACAGTGGATTTTTCCCTGGGTTAGTGTCTTTAAGCTTAACTTCCATGACATCCTCTTGATGTCATGGTGCTTTTTGCCATGTGTTACTGTCTTTAAGCTTAACCTCTGTGGCATCCTCCTGAACTCACAGTTGGTTATGCCCTGAGTTGCAGTCTTTAAGCTTAACCTCAGGGACATCTTTTTGATGTCACAGTGGGTTGTTCCCTTCGTTACAGTCTTTTCGCTTAGCCTCAGTGACGGCCTTTTGACGTAAAATTGAGTTTCACCCTGGTTTAGCTTCTTTAAGCTTTACTTTCATGATGTCCTCCTTATGTCACAGTGGGATATGTCCTGGTTTACCACCTTTACCTTAACCTCAGTGATGTCCTTTTGACATCACAGTGGGTTTTTCCCTTGGTTAAGGTCTTTTAGGTGAGCCTCAGTCATGTCCTTTGAACGTCAAATTGTGTTTTGTGCTGGTTTTCCATCGTTGAGCTTAAATTTCTGGACGTCTTCATGACCGCACAGTAGGTTGTGCCCTGGGTTACCATCTTTAAGCTTAACTTCTTTAACGTACTCCTGACCCCACAGTACATTTTCCCTGGGTTACCATCTTTAAGGTAAATCTCAGTGATGTCCTTTTGACATCATAGTGAATTTTTCCATTGTTTAGTCTTTTAGCTGAGCCTCAGTGATGTTGCTTTGACGTCTGTGTGGGTTTTTCTCTAGCTTATCGTCTTTTACCTTAACCTCAGTGACATCTCCCTCCTGTCACATTGGGTCTTGTCCTGGGTTACCATCTTTAAGCTTAACCTCCAACACATCATCCTGACATCACGGTGGGTTTTGCCCTGGGTTACCATCGTGATGTCCTCCTCAACTCACAGTTGCTTTTGCCATGAGTTACTGTTTGTGGTTTAACCTCCATGCCACCCTCCTGAACTAACAGTGAGTTTTTCCATGGGTTATCATATTTAAGCTTAACCTCAGTGACGTCCTCCAGACCTCAAAGTATGTTTTTACCTGGGTTAACAACTTTAAGCTTAACTGCAGTGTTGTCCTTTTGGGGTCACAGTGGGTTTTTTCCTTGTTTACAATCTTTTAGCTTAACCTCATTGACGTCTTCCTACCATCACTTGGGTGTTGCCATGGGTTACTGTCTTTAAGCTTAAATTCCATGACATCCTCCTGACTTCACAATGGGTTATGCCCTGGGTTACCGTCTTTACATTGAACCTCACTGATGTACTCCTGCCATCACAGTGGGTTTTGTCCTGGGTTATCATCTTTAAGCTTAACCTCAGTGACGTCCTCCTCACATCATAGTGGAAGTTATCTGGGTATACCATCTGTAATCTTAACATCTGTGACGTCCTCCTGACATCACAGTGAGTGTTGCCTTGGGTTACCATCTTTAAGCTTAACCTCAGTGACTTCCTCCTGATGTCACAGTGGATTTTTCCTTTGCTTACCATCTTTTAGCTTTGCTCCAGTGATGTCTCCCTTATGTCACAGTGGGATTTCCCTCGTTTACTGTCTTAAAGCTTAACCTCCATGACATCTTCCTGATGTCACGGTGTGTGTTGCCCTGGGTTATATTTATTAAACTTCACCTCAGGGACGTCTTCATGACACCACAGTGTGTTTAGCCCTTGGTTACATTCGTTAAGCTTAACCTCAGTGACATGCTCCTGATGTCACAGTGGGTGTTGCCCTGGGTGACCATCTTTAAGCTTAACCTTAGTGAGGTCCTCCTTTCATCACACTGGGTGATGGTATTTAAGCTGGGTTACGGTATTTAAGCTTAACATCCATGCCATCCTCCTGAACTCACAGTGGATTTTGCCCTGGCTTATAGTCCTTAAGCTTAACCTTGGTGACGTCCTCCTGACCCAACAGTACCTTTTGCCCTGGGTTACCATCTTTTAGCTTAGCCTCAGTGACGTTTTGACGTCACAGTAGGTTTTTCCCTTGGTTACCGTCTTTTACCTTAATCTCAGTTTTGTCTTCCTGCCATCACTTGGGTGTTGCCTTCTGTTACGGTCTTTAAGCTTAACCTCTGTGGGGTCCTCCTGACTTCACTTTGGGTTTTACCCTGGGTTACTGCCTTTACATTTAAGCTAAGTGACATCCTCTTGACATCACAATAGATTTTGCCCTGGGATACCATCTTTAAGCTTACCTTCAGGGATGTCCTCCTCACGTCCTAATGGGTGATGCCCTGGGTTACTGTCTTTAATCTTAACATCTATGACATCATCCTGACATCATAGTGAGTGTTGCCTTAGGTTACCATCTTTAAGCTTAACCTTACTGACTTCCTTCTGATGTCACAGTGGATTTTTCCTTTGCTTATGTCTTTAGCTTAGCCTTAGTGATGTCTCCCTCACATCACAGTGGGTTTTTCTCTTGTTTACTATCTTAAAGCTTAACCTCTGTGATGTCCTCCTGACGTCACAGTGCGTGTTGCCCTGGGTTACATTTACTAAACTTAACCTCAGTGAGGTCTTTATGAGGTTACTGAGGGTGTAGCCCAGGGTTACATTCATTAAGCTTAACCTCTGTGACGTTCTCCTGACATCACAGCAGGTATTGCCTTGGATGACCGTCTTTAAGCCTAACCTGGGTGATGTCCTCCTGACATCACAGGATGTTTTGTCCTGGGTTACCACTGTTAAGCTCAACCTCAGTAACATTATTGTGATGCTACAGCTTGTGTTGCCTGGTGTTCCTGTTCTTAAGCTTAACCTCAGTGACGTTCTTGTGATGTTGCAACAGGTGTTTCTCTGGGTTACTATCATTAATCTTAACTTGACTCTTGTCCTCCTGATGTCACAGTGGGTGCTGCCCAGGGTTAGCATATTTAAGCTTAACTTCAGTGACGTTCTTCTGACACCACAGTGGTTGCTTCTCTGGGTTACTGCCTTTAAGCTTAACTTCAGTGAAGTCATTGAGATGCCACAGTGGGTGTTGCCCTGAGTTTCAGTCTTTAAGAATAACTTCAGTTACATCATTGTCACACCACTGTGGGCGGTGCCCTGGGTTACTATTTTTAACCTTAACCTTAGTGACAATAAGATTAACCTCATTGATGTCATTATGACACCATAGTGGGTGCTGCCCTGGGTTACCATCTTGACGCTTAACCTCAGTGATGACCTCCTGATGCCACAGTGGGTGCTGCCCTGGGTTACCATCTTTTAGCTTAACCTGAGTGAAGTCCTCCTGATTCCAAACTAGGGGCTATCCTGGGTTACATTTGAAAGATTAACCTCAGTAACATTCTCCCTACATCACAGTAGGTGCTACCCTCAGTTCCTGTCTTTAACCTTAACCTCAGTGACATCCTCCTGATGGCACAGGGGATGCGTCCTTGGGTTGCTATCTGTAAGCTTAACCTATGTGCTCTTGTCCTGACACCACAGTAGGTGCAGACCTGGGTTACAGTATTTAAGCTTAACCTCACCTCAATGATGTACTCCTGATGCCACAGCAGGTGCATCCCTG